>BHEV01009334.1:0-16986 GCA_004319985.1 Emydocephalus ijimae | reverse complement strand
AGGCATATAATTTCTTTAGCATGTAAAAGGCATACAGTTTCTCCAGCATATGAAAAGGCATACAGTTGTTATATTTGAATGTTTCATAATTACAACAGTTTCTCCTTATTTCCAGGTTAAATTTGTCCTTGTTCAGTTTCCATCCATTATTCCTTGTCTGGCATTCAGGTACTTTAGAAAATAGCTTGACCCCCTGCCCTCTGTGGCAGCCCCTCAAATATTGGAAGACTGCTATCATGCCTCCCCTGGTCCTTCTCTTCACTAGACTAGCCAAGCCCAGTTTCTGTAACCATTCTTCATATGCCTTAGTCTCCGATCCCTAATCATCCTGGTTGCTCTTCTCTGTACTTTTTCTAGAGTCTTAACATCTTTTTTATAATGTGGTGACCAAAACTGGATGCAGTACTCTAGGTGTGGTCTTACTAAGGCTTTATATATATTTATTGGTACCTCACTTGATCTCAATTGTATCCCTCTGTTAATGCAATTTAGGATTGCATGAGCTTTTTTGGCTGGTGCTGCACACTGCTGGCTCATATTTAGCTGGTTGTCCACTAAGACTCCAAGATCCTTCTCACAGTTACTACTATTGAGCCTGAACTTGGGAATGACCAGGAAGCTATCCAGTCAGCAATAAGTATGAAGTCAAATTATTGCTGTCAGCATGCTGATTATCTATTTCACACTTGGTAGGGTGGTGCAGCAGTCATGGAGACAGCAGCGTTTACAATGATCCTCTTTATATGTCATATAAGCTAGGTACACCACTGGATTAAGTACCATGTCAATGTGTAACTTGGAGCTTTGCTGTAGTCTCTTTTCCAGTCCTGCAAATAACAAATACTTACTCTATCTTTTCTGTCCTTTAATTATCTCTTTAACAAGGGCTGTACCTGAAATAGAGCAGTTCTGATGGTGGTGCTACTAAACTTAATTTCTTATAGTAGAATTTTCAGTTTTCATGTGTGGTGATTTGAAGGTTCTTAGTGCCTAGTGTCTTTGGATGATTCGGTCTTCAGCTCCCATCAAGATATTCCAATGGGAAAGGATTGTATCACAAACCATCATATTTCATCATATAATCAGTTTATACCCCTCCCTCCTGTCATTAGACTAGGGTAAAAAATCATTACAATCATCTAGAGTTGATTAGTGTGTGTTTCACTTTCAAATGTGATTGCTTCATGGGAAGCAATACATGAATATATGTGGGAGAGTTCACTCCTCCCATTTTGTTTTGGCTTCTTCCTTCTGCAGGTATAAGGATACAGAAAAGTCCACTCAAAAGGATGGGTTAAACAGATATGTAATATTATATTTCCTGGTATATATCTCATTTTTTTTCCTCCATAAACTCAATCTAGTATACTTAGCATTCCATTTTCCAATTTATTACCTCAATATTAATTCTATAAATTACTACATTTTATAAGTTAAATTGCCATATAATAACTGCACTGAAATAATAGGTTTCCATGATTGACAATTGATTTGAATTAACCTGACTCTTCGGATATTAATCACACAATATAACAGCCTTCACGTTTATTTGATTATTGTACCTAGTCATTTGCTTTTAAAGCTGCAGTTCTAGTTTCCTTCTGAACTCACTTGAATTTATTTTTAAGTCAACCAGTATATATATATGCTTGGATTGTGGACTTTATTTGAGAGACATATTTAGTATGCATTTACTTCATTACAGCTTCATTGGATTGCATTAAACTTTTCTTACATTATTGTCTGCCACAAACACATTCACCTTTAAGCTTTCTTCTAAAATGCCTGCATTTCTTCTAGCATGTAAACATTCATAACTCACATAATTTTCCAGATTCTTTGAATAGTAGAAAAATATGCAGCTTTGACATACTCAGCCATAGAAAGACATTTCAGTCAATGACACTGCTATTTTCTTCAGGTCATCTTTTCCCTGTTCCTTGAAGACATCACACAGTTCAGCTAAGAAACCTGACAGCTGTGTCATTGGACTTAGAAAGCAGCTGATAAAACCTGACAAGGACAAGAAGTATACAATGGTCCAGCTGTGTTTAAAGGCGCAGATGATTTTTACGCAGCTGAAATGGAAAAAGTTGCAGGTTTCTCAAGTTGTTTCATAATTGCATTTATGCAGCTATACTATTCTACCCTCTACTGGCTAATTTGTAGATTTTCAGAAAGACAACTTTTAAGGAAGAAACAAAAACTTCAAAGGCTGGTTTTATTCAAAAAATATGTTAAATTATAGATCAATTCTATCAACATTACTAAAATAGCTATTTTTTTTTTTGAAAAGTGGAATATTACATAATTATTACTTTTATTTTAAATGAATCATGTTACTGCTGAGATCACATAAGGCTTAAATATTCATGCAAACATGTTTTTATTGGAAAAAATGCTTTCATTTGTACAGATTTGGAGAAAATATTTACAATTGTACTTTTCTTCTGAGTTAACTAGGATAGTTAGAAGCAACTGAAATACAAAATCGTAATTAAAAGTGTTGTGAATGAATAAATGTGTTAATAAAGTTATCTGAGCTTGAAGTCAAGTGCAGGGTTCTGGCCCTGCACTTCTGATTGGACGTTAATGGCAATATCAGATTGGTCCATTCAGGTGGATCTGATTGGCCATTAACGAGCCTCTCTTATTGGTTAATGGAGCTAGCGCTCCCTGGTTTTCATTGGTTGAATATGTAATAAGTTGCCTATATAAGGAAGGCTGTTGCAGCCATTGAGTTTAAGCTGTCACACCATGTAAATAAAGAGTTTGAAGTTCACCTTTTCACCGGCTCGTCTCCGTTATTCGCGCCCATGCTCCAAACATAACAAAAAGCACACAGGCACATGTTAATTAATGACAAAAAGCTAGACAAAAGGAATGCCATAATTAAGACAACTTATTGTATTTTCAAAATACAATAAATTGTTTTGGCACTATCCTGTCTGTGGCTCCATTCATGTGAATTCTGGGATGTAGAGGTGATGGCTCATATATATAGGCTGTACAAATACCTTTGTGTAAAAGACAGTGTTAAAGATATATATTTAATACAAATGAAAACATTTTTCCAATAAAAACATGTTTGCAAACATATTTAAGCCTTAGGTGATCTCAGCAGTAACCTCTACTAAAAGGTTTGCCAGAAAAGGAACCATATTTTTATGTGTGTTGCTTATTATCAAGCCATAAACAAAACATTGTTTCCCAATGCCCTTTTTTCAGTTGCAAGTTTTATTTGTAAATAAGATCATAGCCTTTTGAGACTAATTAAGTGGAAGATGTCTTGCAGTTCTGCATATATTTTATTTAAAATAGATATACCAGCCATAGAACCATGACATCCTTTTATTTTAATCTAATCATCTCATATTTCGAAGGGTGTTAAAAAAAGTGTGCTCCCAGGTTTTACAAACTTACTATGTAGAAATACTAAGCTTCTTTACTGATTAGTGTTAATCAATATTTATTAAATTTATACAGCCATTTATTTTATGGAAGGTGACTCTGAGTAGCCTAGCATTCAGTAAAATAGTAAATAAAATAACTAAACCATTGTACAACAATTATCAACCAAAAAAATTAAAAATTCTAAAAGTAGAACTAAAAGAGAAAAAGAGAACCATAGTGTAACAAATAATATATTAATATGGTTATTATTGTAGTTAATAATAAGGAAGCCACCTAATGAATTCATCTGTCCCAGGGTCTCAAGGTATATAATCAGATCTTAGGGATAGCAATATTTCTTAATTGATGATAACTGTTAATGTAATTTAAATTATTCAGTTGAGGCACCACCTGATCCCAAACTGACAAAAATACAATAGAATGGTAATAGAAAATAAGAACTGATGGCAAGTCTAGCTAAAACAGCCACATCCACAGAAATCCAGCAGAGGGCCTGTGAGAAGGCTTTCTGGAATGCCATTAGGAGGAAATTACATGGACTCCAGGAGAACCTCATTCCAAAAGACCAATCCTGTCAATCCTCCTAGGTGATAGCACAGGGAATAGGTAGTCTCTCAGATACCTAGGCCTTGTGTATTGGACTTTATAAATCCTGAACACATCTGGGCATCTGAATTGTGCCCAGAAGCAGACTGATAATCAGTGAAGCTCACAAAGCAGAGGTGTCACATGAGTAAATGGAGGCATACCCATCACTACCTCTTCTATTGCATAGAATATAACAGAACAGAATAGAATAGAATACTTTATTGGTCAAGTGTGATTGGACACACAAGGAATTTGTCTTGGTGTAAATACTTTCAGTATACATAAAGAAAAGATACATTCGTTAAGAATCAAGAATCATAACGTACAACACTTAATGATAGTCATAGGATACAATCAAAAATCAAATCATACTAGGAAACAGTCAATATAAATCGTAAGGATACAAGCAACAAAGTTACAGTCCTACAATCACAATGAGAGGGGATGGGTGATAAGGAGTGATGAGAAGCTTAACAGTAATAGTAGTGCACACTTTGTAAATAGTTGAACAGTGTTGAGGGAATTATTTGTTTAGCAGAGTGATGGCTTTGGGGAAAAAAAACTGTTCTTGTGTTTAGTGGTCCAGGTGTGCAGTGCTCTATAATATAGTTTTGAGGGAAGCAGTTGAAACAGTTTATGTCTGGGATGTGAGGGGTCTGTAAATATTTTTACAGCCCTCTTTTTGACTTGTGCAGTATACAGGTCCTTGACTGAAGGCAGGTGGGTAGTAATTGTTTTTTCTGCAGTCCTAATTATCCTGTGCAGTCTGTGTCTGTCCTGTTGGGTTGCAGAACCAAACCAGACAGTTATAGAGGTGCAGATGATAGACTCAATAATTGCTCTGTAGAACTGTTATCAGCAGCTGCTTGGGCAGTTTGAGCTTTCTAAGTTGGTGCAGAAGGAGCATTCTTTGTTGTGCTTTTTTGATGACTTTTTGATGTTAGGTGTCCATTTTAGGTGATGTTAGGTGTCCATGTGATATAGCAGAAATTTGAAGGTCTCTACTGTTGATACTGTGTTGTCTAGTATTGTAAGAGGTGGTAATATGGGAGGGTTTCTTCTAAAGTCTACCACTATTTCTACGGTTTTGAGTGTGTTCAATTCCAGATTGTTCCAGTTACACCATGAGGCAAGTTGTATAACCTCCTGTCTGTATGCAGATTCATCATTGTCTCGAATGAGACCAATCGCTGTTGTGTCATCAGCAAACTTCAGTATTTTAACGGATGGATAATTTGAGATGCAGTCATTAGTATATAGGGAGAAGAGAAGTGGAGATAGCACACAGTCTTGGGGGAGCCCTGTGCTGATTGTACAGGTATTGGATGTGATTCTGGCTAGCTTCGGTTGCTGCTTTCTGTCTGTTAGGAAGCTTATGATCAACTTACAAGTGTGTTCAGGTACCGCTAGTTGGTTTCATTTACTATTCTAGATCATTTGAAGTTCCGAGTGGTCTTAAGGGCAGCTTCATGTAGAGTGCATTTCAGTAGGGATGTGACTGTCTGAAGGGCCTCTTAATATAGGAAAGGGTGTAACCAGTGCACTTGATGAAATTGTGCAAAGGCCCTGATCACAACTGCCATTTGCATTGAGAAGGAGTTGTGTATTAAGAAAAGCCCCCAGATTATACAGCATCCTGGATTGGGGAAGTGCAACCTCATCCAAGATTAAAACTGGAACACATCCTGATTCAGGCCTCACAGTTGCTTGGCGAAAAAAACAATTTACTCATGGTGGAACATATAACACCAAACAAGAGAAGTTTAAATTAATAAAAATCCAGCCCATGTCCCTGCTATTCATTCTATATCTGATCTTTTTGTTTTCAATCTTCAACAGAAAGATTCTAAATGTACTCATCTAAATATTGATCCCCGTTGCTCTTCCATAACTAAAAAAAAAGGACATTTCCATATACTATATTAAATTATTGGTTAATCTTCTTCTCTCGTGTCGCTACACTTTTCCCAGCCACTGTAGAACACAGGCTCTGGCACAGGCTCAAACCCCATGTTTGGTAATAGGTTGGTGTAGCGTGGTAGAAGGATTCGCAGGTAAACATGTACCTGACAGGGACCGCGACGTGAACGCTCCTTCTATTAATTACTCAATATTGTCAAAGTCATTGGCAGCAGAATTGTCATTTGTTTAGACTATAATGTTAGGTTTGAATATAGCAACTTCTGTTCTCAACATTTGTACTGTACTGCAAACTAAGCTTTTTTTTTGTATTGCAGAAAAGTTTTGGATCATATATTCAAACATGAGAGATATTAGGTTTGAAGCTAGTTTGCACATCTAAAACTATAGTCTTTATTTCTATAGGTTTTTCTTCACAAATGATTGTTGATATAGAAATTTTACAAAACATTCTTGCCTTCTTATTTGTTTATATATTTATCAGTGCCATTTTTCAAGCAGTGTGTCTAGATATGGTTGAAAGAGCATGAGATTTCCATTCAGCATTCTTTTATGATAGAACCAAATATGTCATAAATGGGATGAATGTAGATTCATCCCATTTATGACATATTTGGTTCTATCATTTGCTGGGTAACAAACTTTGCAGTGAAAAGTTTGATACAACTGGGAACTTGATAGCTTATACAATAACCAATATTTCACACCTAAGCTTTCAGAAAAACTATTACAAAATGGATAGTGACAGAGACAAATTGTAGATGCTGTAATATAATCTCACAGTTTTGATTATCTTAAACCTCTAGATCATTGTTTTATGTTTGCAGTACAATATTATCTCAATCCCTCAGAAGAATTAGAGCTTTCTAACTAATCTTTCCCTCCTGGTTACATGATATGGAAGCCATGAAGCTCAACTACAAAAAAAAGTACTTAATATGAATGATAGGACACAGCTTCCCCCTCCTCCCTCAACTATATTTGTAAATCTTGTAATGATAAATGGCACATAAATTATAAGTGAGCAACAAGGTCATAGCAACCGAAAGCAGAGAGTTCAAAGAAAAGTCACAATTTCAGAGTTCATGAAAAGGCCACCTACTGAAGTTGTTCAGTGCTACTTTATTTTAAAAAGCAAAAAATTAGAGAATGTGAGTACAAAAAGAAATATGATTCAGGGAACAGAAGACACATGGCCTATAGCCAGAGGTCTTCTGGTAAATATTAAGAACTGTTTCTGCTGGTTCCATTCCCACCACCCTGTTACCTAGCTACAGAACAACTGATCAATACTTTAGGCAACCACTTTTTTAGTTCTGCTTTCAACCAACTCATTTGCTAAAAATTTAACAATCACGCGCCCAAATAAGCCAGCTCTAGCATATCGCTGACTAGAGCTGAAGAGCATGCAGAACTCATATACGGTAAAGAAAGGACTAAAAACCACCCAGATGGCTACTTTAGAGTAAATATTGTTCTTGAGCTCCTTAACAAATGTACATATTGGCTAGGAATCATTTCAAAGTATCATATTCACATTCAAACAAAAAATTAATTCATGCATATCAACTTCAAATGTAGTAATGTTCTCTGTTATAGTTCCTTTCTTCTGGAATAGCATACCCACCCCACCAAGACATGGATAGTGCACTCTTTCCCAGGGTCCCAAAAAGCAATTAAGATATTTTGTCTTATGTCTGGGATTAATGCATTTGTGGGGTTCCTGGTTTGATTTAACTTGTTAATGTTTCATTATTTTTGTCCAAACTGCCCATGAAGTTATATATTTTTATTGCTTTCCTGTTTTATATTTGCATGTGTATGTCACATAGAATCTGTGAAAGTTGACAGCTGTAATAAATTTAAATAAATTAATATAGATGAGACATAATTTACAGAAAGCCATACCAGATCGGTTATCAACAAGGTCCCCACTAGGTGTTGGAGCTCCTGGATTAACTGGTGACAAATGCTACAGAATTCAGGACTGTTGGCTGAGCATCCAGGTCAGTTGCTGCAGGTTCACTGGAAGAAAAGTTCTTTACTTGTCACAAATATAGAAAAACTAATAGTACAATTTGGTACAATCCCCAAAACATGTGGCACACCACTTGAACAGCAGTCAATTATAAAAGGCAGTTTTACTTGGAACAACTTATATTCTATGACAATGTGTTTAACACCATCAAACAAGTTCTTCTGTCTATCCATATCCTTGAGACAGCTTCAATAGGTAGCTAAAAGTGCCAAATTTAATCTAAACATCTGACTATCTGTGTGGCCAACATAATAATCTAACAAAAGTTTCATGCACATATATTTGTCTTCCAATGTATGGAAAGAAAACAGTACATGTCATACCACATAATATAACTTTCTATACTGTTGCTGCCCTCCAGCCCCATCTAGAGACAAATATGCCCCAAGTATTGTTTTGAAGCTGACCCAACCCATTTTACCCATAGCCTCTAGACAATCAAGTACCTCCATAAGACACCATGCACAGAGCCGGGCATCTTCATACAAGACAAGGTCTCAAGTTTCTAATTCTTCCAAACAGTCATCAGCCAGTAATGCATTTGCCATTGCCAATGCAAAGGCTGAAGCAGCAAAAGCGCGAGCAGCCTTCGCTGAACAAGAAATAGAAATAAAAAAGAGAAACCATGGTTAGAAGCTGAAAAAAAGCGGCAAGAGGCATCCTGAGAAATGCAAAAAGCCCTGTTAGAAGAGAGCCTAGAGCAGATAGCCATAGAGAAAGAAGTTCCAGCTTCCATGGTGGAAGTCAAAGCTTTAGAGCAGGGTCTTCAAACTTGACAGCTTTAAGACATGTGGACTTCAACTCTCAGAATTCCTCATCCAGTCATGTTAACTCAGGAATTCTGGGAGTTGAAGTTCACAAGTCTTAAACTTGTCAAGTTTGAAGACCCTTGCCTTAGAGAGAGCCATACATTCTGACAATGAATGCACTAAACACAGCAATGTGCTTGAGCCAGAAGTTGAACCCCAAGATCCTCTTCAATGCACCTCAGAGTACATCTATCAGCACTCCAGGCCAAGCAGCAACACCCACCTCGATAAAGAACACAACCTTCAAGAAACAAGACAAAGATGCTACTCGGCATCACTCAGGCTAACAACAAGATCCAAGCCTACAAACAAGAAAACTTCAAGCAAATCTACATCTGCGATAGCAGACCCCTCATACCCAAGGTATTTGACCCTGCAAATTATTCTACAGGATCAGCCTTCATTGCAGAGCAGCATAGAAAGGACCAGATGAAACCAGAGACTCCTAAAAGATATGACTATACAACATCTATTCACCACATAAATGCATAATTTGTTAATCAAACCACCATAGACATTGCCAAGTTCCTTCCATGATGTGAGCTAGTCACACAAGGGCTTGAAAAGTTTGATGATCATCCTGAAAGCTATAAAGCTTGGTGATCTTCCTTCCAAAATGCCATTAAAGGCTTAGATTTGTCATCTAGTGAGGAGATAGATTTAATAATTAAATGGCTCAGAATTGAATGTGCTGAGCATGCAAAATGAATCAGAACAATAAATATAAACTACCCTGAAACAGATCTTAAAACAATCTGACACAGACTTGATGAATACTATAGCTCAGCAGAAACAGTGGAAAATGTTTGAAAGACTCGATTGCTTTCCAAAAATATCTAATAGAGTCTATCAGAAACTTAGGGAACTTAGCAACTTACTAATGGAACTTCAAGGAGCTAAGTTGGAAGGGGTCTTGCAAGGACTTGCATTCCTTAACACAGCCAGAGATGTCAGCCTCATTATACAAAAGTTACACCATAACTTACAAGAGTAGTGGATCGCACATGGCTCCAAATACAAAAGAGAATACAATGTTCCATTTCCCCCTTCTCTGTTTTTGTGGACCTCATGCGCCAACAAGATAAAACAAGAAATGATCCTAGCTTTGACTTCACATTGTCACGTGCTGCTCCTTTAGAACATAATCCTTGCAAGCCTCCAGTAGCAGTCCACAAAACTAATGTGATTCCTTCAGATTCCCTTCACAGGTCTTGATGGATTTCAAAGACCAGTCATTGTGCATGTCTGACTACATACGTAGCATTTATTACTTTTATACCATTTTACAAGCAAGGAAGAGTAACGGATACAGCATTCAGATTGGAGAATAGATACCACATTGGTAAAACCTCCCAACCAATCCTTAAGAAGAGTGGTGATGTTAGTAAAATAAGATCATCTATAAGTCCAAGACTTTCCACCAAGATACAGAATGAGATCATGCAAGTAGCAAAGAAGCTCATATAGGTTTTTAAACACCGCAGTGTGATGCTCGTGCCATCTACAGGACCTCAAAAGCTACTAGATTTCACTCTTTTTTATTTTGTTAGATAAATCATATTCATAAGAGGAGTTAGGAAGAGACTTATAATAATCAGTGGAAGAGTATGCTTGCAGCTGTTTATACAGTGCATATACCTGATTCTGAGGCAATGTAGGAGAGGGGCGAAAAGCTGTGATACATATGTTGCAAAGAGAAGGCAGGCATTGAACAAAGCAGCACCAAATAATTAAAGCACAAATAATAACTAAATAGCGTAAAATATTTCCCATTAAGCCTGTGGGAAACCAAGCCCAAAAGCTTTCCCATCAAGATCCTAAATTATCAATTTTCAAATCCGAGGCCAAATTGTGTAAAATATTAAGCTGGTGCTGGATGGTTCATGACCCATCAAACAAATTAAAACAACATAGATTTTGTAGAATAGCTTTCCTTAATGCTTGCATCTCGTGGTTGATTGTTGAGATAGCTGAAGAAGTAGCATTAATTGTTTTTGCTAAATTACATGCAACAGAGTTAATGTTAAGGTGAGCGCAAGCAGCAATTGCTAGCTGACCCACTATAGACACAGCTAGCACTATGTATTCTGCTTTATTAAGTAAGGTTGCTTCAGAGTCACAAGTGCTATCTAGCGTGACCCCACATTGAGAACAATTCAATTGATGAATTCGTTGTTTAGAAAGTAAAACAGGAATCAGCCTGCTGAGGCAGCATTGCGCTTCACTAATATTAGCAGGAATATAATTAAAAGTTTCTTGACCACATGTAAAAACCATCCTTGCGGTAGTCAAACATGGGCAAAGTTAAAGAAAGTCTCTTCCAAAGCTATGCAGTTCAAAGTAGGTGAGCTAATGCAATGACAGTGAGGTTTTTTACTTGAAGATGTACAATTAACTACTTTTGCACAGGTTATATCTGCAGGAATTCCTACTACTGGAGTGTGCAAAGTAATAGCATCAGGGGGTGGATAATAGGCAGCAAATCCCCAATTAGATATAGTCTCATAGTTAAAGTTCCCACGTAATAAAAATGTACTTAAACCAGTGACGTTTTGAATTACTGCTGAAGGAGTGCAGACAGAAACTAAACATGTAGAAAGCAAATGTTCCATATCATAAGCTTCAGAAAAACAAAAGACACCATTCTGTGTGATGTGGTGTGTGATGTTAGCCAATTGCAGCCATAAGTTTTGTAATTCATTTGTTGCTCGAATGAGTGTATGGATGGAATGACAGCTGCAGAGTCACATTTCTGGGACTGAATCTGACATCCTTGACTGGATGGGTGCAACGAACCTGTAGGAGCAAGCACAGCAGCATAGCCCTGCCCCCAAGTAGTTAAATTTAAAATAGAAACATGCAATTGATTTAAGATCAATAGAAACATTCAATTGCAGTCAATTGATTTAAGGTAAATAATACTTTTTAAACTTTTTAAAATTTAGAGACCCTTTCCCTCCCTTTTTATTTATTTGTGGAGGCAGTCCTTAAAAGACCAATGAACTTGTTATTTCAGGTTGTACAAAATTGCAAAAAAGCCGAATATCATGTTGTAAAAAGGAGGGCTTGCCTAGTGGATAACATCCATTTGCCAAAGCTGATGATGAAACAATCTGCTTGGCTTGAGCAAGTGGAATATGACAAGCTTGTGCCAGTCCTCCAGCATTTTGATGGAAAAAAGAGTAACCAAAAAAATATGAAAACAAAGCAGGTTAAATATGAACAGCAACGTCAACATAACTATTGCCTTCAGAAAGAGGCCCAGGAAGGGGGGAGTGACTATTAATGTGAGACACATAGTAAAACTTCCTTCAATCTTGTAGCAGTTGCTGTAAAGTGAAAAACAAGGCCATAAGATTAGGATCAATCCTGGGCATGATATAAGCACCTGGAAGATTAAAAATAAATTGACATACATAATGAGAGTCTGTGATGACCCGTAGTCTCTCAAAATAACCCAAAACCCAAAACATATATTAAAGTCTGGTAAGGCCTTCAACTTAACTTCACTGTTTTATTAGGCATAGTTTAAAGTCACAAAAGTAAATAATGAGGCAAACAGAAAACCAAAACAAACAGCATTGATGAGAGTTCCGAAGCAAGCCAAGATAACTAATCATAAACTCCAGGAAAATAACCAAGAAAAGTCCATGGGAAGAACACCAGCAAAGATAAACCTCTCAAGGTGAACACTAAATCGACTCCTGCAAATTCAAACTGCGCAGTTGCAAACTTATATACATAATTCCCACCTGCAAGCCATGAGGAGGATCATGGTAATCTCCTCTTGAGTAGACCTCGCTTTTCCCTGATCCTCTCCTCCCTGCATGACCTAGGATGGATAAGGGATGGGCCTGGGACTGCTCAGCCGGCCTCTGCCCTTCCCCAGCCTCCTCCACCACCTCTGGAGCCACACTTCCACTCCCTGTTGGCTGTTCCTTCTCTTCCTCAGAGTCAGTCTCCACCAGGGGCATGACAAGAGTCATGTAGTAAAGTGAAAGGCTGTTGAGAAAAAGTTTGGAAAGTTAAAATTGCAGCAGATAATTCTGAATGTTGAGGTGAGGATTGCACGGCGGTGTAGGACACTTTCCAGGTATCATCATGAGGGTCCTTGTAAGCAATCGCTCCTCTCTTTCATCCACCATAAGGAGAAAGCAGTGGACGGACAGGAAAAGAAGAAGTCATTAAGCAAGCAAGCCAAGGTTATTTAGGCAACCGATATGTAATACAGCTTACATAATACATACATAGTCAATTAAATCACATTGAAGAGATAAGGTATTCTGAAAATAAAATTAAAAAATAGATTTACAGAACTCCACTATTTACACCTTATAATACTTATCAAAAATTACAAAGAAAAGTTATTTGCAAAGCCCATTGTATACCTTTTGTGATTTTACTTGTTGTGTTGTTAATAGTTATGCATTCTTCACATTCTTGTTGTAAACCCTCCTGATGGACTCAAACTTTAGTGTCAATTCTTTGCTTCAATCTAAAGATGGATTAAGAGCATGTACAGAGTGCAGCTAGTTTGAATTTTGATTCCCTGGCTGAGCTCCATTGTAAACTAGGAACAGAGCCATCTTCAAAGATAATTGTTCCAGGCGAACTGCCAATCTGGCAACTCAGCATCCCGTGCTCAGGATACCAGGGATAGTGTTTCCCTATCTCCCAACCAGCTTCCTTATGTTCGCCTCAGGTGCTGTAGCACCTGATTTGTGTAACAGGAATCTTAGTTCCTGTACATGTTTATGCTGTTGCTGAGGTAAATTGCAACCCATACTTACCATCGAGGGGGCTCGTGAGAGGGAGGTGCACCTTGGGGTCTATTCCAGACCATTGGAAAATATGTTGGCTGTTGCTTACCGCAGAGGCTGATGGCCCCACTCCATAGGGTTGACGTCCCTGTTCGGGCGCTATGTGATGGATTTCAAAGACCAATCATTCTGCAGAGTTCCAAGATGTCTGACTACATAGGTAGCGTTTATTACTTTTATACCATTTTTACAAGCAAGGAAGAGTAACATAGATACAGCATTTGGATTGGAGAATAGATACCACATTGGTAAAACCTCCCAACCAATCCTTAAGAATAGTGGTGATGTTAGTAAAATGAGATCATCTATAAGTCCAGGACTTTCCACTAAGATATGGAATGAGATCATGCAAGTAGCAAAGAGGCCCATATAGGTTTTTAAACACTGCAGCAGGCTGCTAGTGCCATCTACAGGACCTCAATAGTTACTACAAGGTCTGCCAGCTCCTCTCACATAAAAATGGAGATCAGAGATCCTGGTAAGCAATGTCCTGTACACCAGAAGCTGTATCCTCTCCTATAATGCAGAGCCTTCAAATAGAAGTCCATAGAAGATCGCAGATTCTTCAGATTCTGAAAGTGAACTGAACAACATCTGCTACAAATTCAGCTCATCAGTCTCTCACCTGTGTAAAATGCATGGCATGTGGTAGCACAAGCCACAATTCAGCTTTACTCTCAGGACCAGCACCATGGACTTTACAACACACTTACAATGGCAGTGAGCATGGCAGAGAGGAAGAACACACTGCTACAACCACAGCAGAAATCAATACAAAATGCACAGAAGTCTGCAATGAGATTGCAGATGGCAAGTCCTGCTCCAAAATTTGTTTAGTCAGAGCCTACCCAGCAGGCCAAAGGGACAAAGCCAGTAAGCTTTATACTATTCTACCAAAGTAACAGGTCCTTAGCCAGTTCAGCCTTCTTTGGTGCCTTTGGTATTAAAGGCCCCAGCACTCCATATTCCTTAAAAACTTGTGCAGGAATTGTGGAGACAGCAGGGAGAAGAGCATCTGGTCACCAAATCAAGTCAGTAGATGGGAAAACATGCCTGACTTTACCAACTCTTATTGAATGCAACCAGATCAAACTCCCACTCCTTTACCCTCAAACTAACCTCCATTGACCTCACCCCATTCCTAAGAGATCTGTAAGGAGCGTGCATAAGCACACAATCGTGCCTACCGTCCCTGTCCTATTGTCCCCAATTATTAGTTCCTATTTCTTGCATTTAAACTTATGTTTGTTCTTGTTTGCTATATTATAAGCTCTTGACAAATAAATAAACAAACAAACAGATCCCTGACCATAGATCTGATATCACTACATCAGATGGTACAAGTCCACAAGGCGGAAGTTAAAATCAATGTTCCCCACAATGCTCCATATGCTCAGAAGTTAGACCTAGATTGTGTCATTATCGGTGATGTCTGTTTAGGAAGCATGCACAAACCAACCTCTGTAAGCAGCATGCTGACAAGTACATTAGAGAATAGACATCCTTCTATTTTTCAGTCAAGTCACAAGCAATTCCTCTTAAGGGAATCACATCACATTACCCATTTGTTTCTCCCTTCACAGGCTTCTTTAGTGACAGCCTTGCCTATGACAATGACCAAGGTTATTTAAGGTGCACAGGCTTCCAAAATATGGTAGATGACAAGCATGTCGCAATATCAACTGAGAACAAACTCCCTTTAGGAAAGGGATTAATTGAAGAAGATAGTGACAACAGGATCACCCCTCTTCTTTCAGACCACAGAGGCAACGCCTACCTAACAATAAAGAATAAACTGTAGCATACTCTTTGCCACAGCCTCCAGTGTCTACCTATGCTATTCATACCTCAGAACCTATGGACAACACCATAGCTCAAATGGCACAGCAGCCTACAGTCACACCACAAACAAGCTTCAAAAAGCAATTGAATCATCCTTCTTCAATGTCTCCCATGGTATCTGATCAACAGAATGGTGTTGGATATATATCAGATGACCTCAGCAATCCTAAGGGAGAAGCTAGCAATGGGATGTTATGTTCCAGACTTAGATCACTATAAAGTTTCCAGAAACCTCATCAGAAACGGCAGTGGCACCACCTAATCAACAAACATGGCAGTAAAAAAGCTATGGCAGCTACCATCTCAGAACTCAAATAGTAGCATTGGTTGATGCCAGGCAGGGAGTGCCATGCCACTTCATATAACTTTATATACTGTTGTTGCCCTCTAGCCCCCTCAAATGGCTGGAGAGAGAAATATGCCCCAAGTATGTTTTGAAGCTGACCCAACCCATTTTACCCACCAGCTCACACTCTCAAACCAAGTGCGTACTGGGAAGCCAGACTCAATTTCCTTTAGCATTTGGAGAAGACATGGTCATCGAAGGACAAACCCACATCCCACACAGAGCATTGCTGGTGAGATTTAAATTGCTTGTATTTATTAGTTGTTATGTTCAGCAGTAAATACTGTCTATCTTGTATTTGGTTCTGATTGTATGTATTCCTATTTTCCCCAGTTTCACCATATCCTGTTCTTTCAATAAAGCATTCAGATCAGACTTCCGGTGGCATTTCCATTGAGGATGGACAGAGACCACGATCGTGCGCGGCTTTGATCTGTGCTTACCCTGTTGGAGGGGTCCCTATGGGACTGAACCATCATACCTGCCTCAGAGGGGTGGGTGGAGAGGGTGAGACCACCAGCTGGGTTGAGGGGAGCCATATCTCCCCTCCCTGGCTTGGTATACTCCCCAGGAAGAAGCGGCAGTTTTAATGGCTGCCCTGAAGATGGGAAGCTACTGGGACCTAAGTGTGTGCTGGAGAGGTGAAGTGGTGAGCTGTGTGTATCCAGACAAGAGAAGCTGAACCTTTTATTTTAATAATCCCAAAAAGCAGAAAGAAAGATTCCTTGCTTGAGAGTACAACAGCAGCGAATAGAAAACAAGAGGACAATATAAGGTAAATAAAAATCTGGACTGCAAAAGAGCTATAACGAAATTAAGGATGGAACTGGGAATAATATACAGAACCTGGCATTAATTAGGCATTGGATAAAATGCTGAACTTGCTCGGAATTGATTATACTTTAAAAAAAAGCCTATGGTTGAAATGCTTGAAAATTAACATTAATATAATTGAAAAAAAGGGGGGGGAAAGAACTTTGAAAATTGGCGGTGATATAGAGCGCCACCCAATGGTACAAGGCATTTTGTCCTGGATGACTTTATGGATAATTACTAGTCTGTTATGTTGTAATTATGAAACATTCAAATGTAGAAACTGTATGCCTTTTCACATGCTGAAGAACCTGCATGCCTTTTCACATGCTGAAGAAACTGTATGCCTTTTCACATGCTGAAAATACTTTGTATCATTTATATCCTGTAATAACT
>BHEV01009332.1:0-10091 GCA_004319985.1 Emydocephalus ijimae | reverse complement strand
ATATAAGGCAGAGTTAACCGTTGTTGTTATCCAAGTCACGATGTAAATAAAGAGCTGAAGTTCACTGTCCACGATCGTCTCGTTATTTCGACCCATGCCCAGTACTTAACAAGATGACCAACGCCAAGTCTGCTATGGTGGTAAAGAGAAGAAGGAAATTATACGAGACTATTATGGGAAACTATACACACAAGAGAATATTGATGAGGAAACAATTAAACAGTACTTACAGAATGCTAATCTACCCCAGATACCTAAAGAGATTGAAACAATGTTGGAAAGCAATATAATGATGATGGAGTTAACTGAAGCACTTAAGAAGCAAAACAATGGAAAGGCACCAGGCCCAGATGGACTTCCGGCAGAATTTTATAAAACACTACAAGAATCGTTGAACCTTCCATTCCTAGAAGTAATGTTAAAGAAGAAGATACCCAAATCATGGTCAGAAGCTTATATTCATGTTATTACAGTTGGAACAGATGGGCTTTGGTAAAAAAAATTATTCAAGCAATAGAAGCTATATATCATTAGCAAACGGCAAAGGTAATGATAGAGGGAGAACTGACAGATTCTATTGATATAAGAAAAGGAACAAGACAAGGGTGCCCACTGTCACCTCTGTTGTTTGTGTTAACTTTGGAAGTGCTAAATAGAAATATTAGAGATGAAAAGAATATAAAAGAGATGAAGATTAAAAAGGAAGAATTTAAGTTGCAAGCATTTGCAGATGATCTGGTTTTCATTTTAGAAGACCCACTAGAAACAGCATCAAAATTGATGGAAAAGATAGAGGTATATGGAAAGGTGGCTGGTTTGAAAATAAATAAAGATAAACCAAAGATCTTGACAAAGGATATGCTATCAAGACAAAAGGAAGAACTGGCAGACCTATTGAAAATTCAGGTCACGAATAAGATCAAGTACTTGGGGATATACTTGACAGCAAGATGCAGTACACTAAAAGAAAATAATTATATCAAACTTAAACAGCAGATAGCACTAGATTTGGTGAAATGGGAAAATTTACAACTGTCATTAATAGGGAGAATATCAACAGTCAAGATGACTATATTACCCAGAATTTTATATTTGTTTTAAACAATTCCAATTAGGCTTGGAAAAGACTATTTTGAAGATTTAAATAAAATTGTGTTGAAATTTATATGGCAAGGTAAGAAAGCGAGAATAAAGTTAAAACTTTTGCAAGATGCTAGAATAAGAGGAGGATTTGGTTTGCCTAATTGGGAGTTGTATTACCAAGCTACAAATTTGATGTGAGTTAAGGAATGGATAACATTAAGCAATACTAGATTGTTGACATTAGAAGGACATGGGGTGGCATGCTTTTCTATGGTACAAAGGAACTAAAACACAGGGGAACTTTAGAAGACATTATATACGGGAGTCTCTGTGGTTAAACTGGGAAAAGATTAAAAGACAGTGCTATTTGAAAATTCCAGTCTGGCTATTGACTATTGAAGCATTTTCTTATCCTATAATATACAAAAAGGAACAAACAGTTAAATATGGTGAAATATTGAATGAAAAGGGTGAACTTAAATCTATACAAAAACTAGAGGAACAAGGTATAAAGATGAATTGGTTTTCATATGCACAAATACATTCAAGGTATGACAAAAATTCTAAAACAGAAGGTTTCAATGATAAACTGACTGACTTAGATAAGATTTTGACAGGTACTGAAGAAAAGATGATTAAAACATTGTATGGATATTTATTCGAAATTAAACTAGAAGAAGAACAAGTTAAAGAAACTATGATTGCTTGGGGGAAGAAATTTGGATATGGGATTGATCTAGCGAAATGGCAAAAAATGTGGTCTCAAAATTATAAAATGACAATGTCAACAGCATATAAAAAAATTTGTATAAGATGTTTTACAGGTGACATTTCCCCCTGACAAGAATAGCAAGAATGTTCAAGAACAAATCTGAAAAATGTTGGCAATGTCATCAGATACCTGGCTCATATTGCCATATGTGGTGGACTTGTGCGGATGCCAAAAAATATTGTCCTAAAATCCACACGTGGTTGGAAAAAATAACAAAAAAGCATATAGACTTGAAACCACAGATATTTTTATTGGGAATTTTACCTGAAATATATTGTAAAGAATTGAAATACCTGATTGTAAATGTATTAAAAACATTTAGGATTGTATTTGCCAAAAACTGGAAAAATGAAAAAATACCATTGCAGGAGGAAATCATTAAGAAAATATTGGAATGTGCTGAAATGAGTACATTGACATTTGAAATCAGAGAACAAGATGATGAACAATTTTATAAAATTTGGGATCTATTCTATCAATGGTTAGACAATAAAACATGGTAATGAAATGTGTAGATTCTTAGAAAATAATAAATATATAATGTGTTCTTTTCTTATTATATCTACAAAATGATTGTAGGATAGATTTGAGATGATAATATTAACTGTCATAAAACAAATTAAGTAAAATATGGATTCTTTCAAAAAACATGAATGAATAAAAGTATAGTCAAATGATTGATTAACAATGATATTAATGTATTTAATATTTGATTGAAAATATGAGAATATATACAATGTAATTGTAATTGAAGACTACAAAATGGAAGCACAAAACAATTTGTAAACCAACCGACACACTGTATGTATATCTATGGATGATGGCTTGATGTTTTTATGTTTTGTTTGTCTAGGTTTGTCTTAAAAACCAATAAAAAAGTTTTTTTAAAAAACTGCCTCGATCTCATCTTCTGCAATAGTTTGTATTCAATTTACGGAATACAAATTAAAGAACCCTTTTCCAACAGTGACCACAACATGATTGACATTTGTCTCAACATACGTCCACACAAAAATCATCACAACAACGGAATCCCCAATTATAACTTCAAAAAAGGCAACTATGATCTTATAAACCACGATCTCTCATCCCTTGATTGGCAATTTCTATTCACTGGATGCAATACTGTAGAAGACCATTACAACATATTTTTACTTGAAGTCAAAAGAGTCATCAAACTATATGTACCAATAACAACTCCCAAAACCAGAAAAAAACAAATTACCCATAACAATAAGCTTCAATCCAAAAAGAAATCACTTTGGCAGAAAAACAAATCTGGTCACGTTGCCAACTTCAAAAGCCAATACAAAAATTTATGCCACCAGATAAAGACTGAATGCACCAATTATCACATTAAACAAGAAGAAAACCTTCTATGCACCAATTCCACCCGCACTTTCTACAATTTTGTAAACAACAAACTAAAAGACTCAAGGTCCATCCCACTCCTGAAAGGACCTAATGGTAGAGGCTGCAACAACAACACTATTAAAGCCAAACTCTTTAACATATTCTTTGGCTCAGCATTTGTAAACAGCAAGAGATCATGCCCAGTATTTCCTAGTCTAACCACAGACAATTACAATGATCTAATACATATCAATTTTACAGAAGACAAAGTTGAAAAAAGCACTACGCAATCTAAAACCATCTCTATCTATTGGACCAGACGGAGTGTGTGCCTACTTCTTAAAAAAGCTATCCACTGCCATAACCGAACCTCTAAGCATAATCTTTGAAAAATCTTTCAGGACCAGCTCCTTGCCAAAACTATGGTCACAAGCCATGGTAATCCCCATCTTCAAAAAGGGAGACCCCAGCCTAGTTGAAAATTACAGACCAATCTCTTTATGCTGCGTCACCTGTAAAGTCATGGAATCAATTATTAACCAATCCATCATCCTCCACTTAGAAAAAACCACCTACTCTCTAATAAACAATTTGGTTTCAGGAAAAAACTATCATGTAATCTGCAACTCTTACACTGCAAAAACATATGGACTACACAACTCGATCAGGGCAAAGCAATAGACGCAATCTACATAGACTTCTGTAAAGCCTTTGATTCAGTGGTACATGACAAACTACTCCTAAAACTAAAATCTTATGGTATCTCTGGACACCTGCATAACTGGATAGAAGCATTCCTGTCAAACAGACAACAAATGTTAAAAATTGGGAATATCCTATCAAATTCTGTACCTGTCAACAGTGGTGTCCCCCAGGGCAGTGTTCCAGGACCAACTCTTTTCATACTCTACATAAATGACCTCTGTGATCACATTAAAAGCAACTGCATTCTCTTTGCTGATGATGTAAAGCTATTCAACACCACAGACAATACTGCTACCCTTAAAAAAGACCTTGACTATGTATCAGAATGGTCAAACAAATGGCTTCAAATCTCAACAAATAAATGCTCTGTCTTACATATTGGCAAAAAAAAAATCAGAAAATAAAATACAGGCTGAATAGTCAAGACCTTGTTGATGATCTAAGCTCTGTCAAGGATCTTGGAGTACTCCTCTCTAATGACCTAAGTGCTAGAGCCCACTGTAACTACATAACCAAAAAGGCATTAAGAGTTGTTAACCTAATCTTACATAGCTTTTTCTCTGGTAATATTACACTAATAACTAGAACATACAAAACATTTGCTAGACCAATACAGCTCATCTGTCTGGAACCCACATTACATATCTGATATTAACACAGTTGAGAAAATCCAGAAATATTTCACAAGAAGAGTTCTCCTCTCCTCTACTCGTTGCAGAATACCTTATGCCACCAGACTCGAAATTCTAGACCTAGAAAACCTAGAACTATGCCGCCTTTGGTCCAATTTAAGTATAGTATCATACATTGCAATGTCCTACCTGTCAATGAATACTTCAGCTTCAACCATAACAACACAAGAGCAAACAATAGATACAAACTCAAGGTTAATTGCACCAAACTTGACTGCAGAAAATACGACTTCAGCAACAGAGTGGTCAATGCCTGGAATACTGACTCTGTGGTTTCTTCCCCAAACTCCCAAAACTTTAACCTTAGACTGTCTAAGAGGTCTGTAGGGGGCGTGCATAAGTGCACCAACGTGCCTACCGTCCCTGTCCTATTGCTCCTTTTATTTTTTATTTTTCTTATATGTATCCATGTATTTATAACTATGTTTTTACTTATACCTATTATCTTGTAAGCAATTGACAAAAATAAATACAAAAAAAAGGACATCCCTCAGCAAGGTAGGTAGATGCTGATGGTGATGGGTGCACCACTGTAGATGGGAAGCTCTGAAGGACCAGGCTGAGGACACATTGTCATGGAGAAAGCCTGGCTATGTAGTTACTAGGAGTCAACAAGGACTGGGTGGCACATAATCCATGAAGAATTCTAAATCCAGAGGACTAATTATGTACGTTTATTGCAGCAAAACAAGAATGTCTTGTGATAGTGTACTAAGAGAACTTCTCTGATAATTGCCACAATGGGCTTGCCTGATTAGATGCTTTCAACAAGAATGGTGCAGAGTTATCTTAAATTAACCTCAGGTGTAATATTCATGTATAAACATATCATGGTCATAAAAGGAAACTGTATAATCATAGCACTTAAATATATGAAGCTTACGGCCTTCTCATTTACCCTTGAATAGATAGGAAGCTACAATTTCAAGTTACAGTGTTAGGAAGTCAGTGGGCTGGAACATAAACAATAATTTAATAGCACAATTCTCAAAATAGTATTACAACCCATTTTGTCCAAAAGGGCTCATTCAAATGAAGGTTCATGAGATCGCAGCCACTAGACATCAGGCATTATAGTGCTTGCATGATTTCCTTATTAATATAAATAAATCTATGCTACTCTTTCACATCTAAGAATTGCTCTATTTTGATTGAAGTAGTAGGCACTATTTTTATGTCTACTTTTACCCATATTTTATAAATTAACTAAATGATGAAAGAAGGAATTGTGACAGTCAAACCGAAATTTCTTAAATAATATTCCATTAACAATGATGACATCCAATGATGCAAACTCTTCTGCCTGGAAATATTTACAATGTACAACAAAATTTGTGATTCCAGAAAATGAAGCCTGACTTTGTATTTAACCTTCACCTTTAGTCCGATTGCCTTCCTTTCTGGTTTCTAAAGGTGCTTTGTGTTTTTCCAATTTTCATCTGTTCTGTTTCACTACACATTGAAGTGAGAGCATTGCCTGAGGGACTGTCTATATTCAAAACAAAGATGCATGATTTCCCTTAAGCATTTCCTTGCCCTCCAATTGTACTTCTTTAATTACTTGGTCTTATAAAATTGGTGGCAGGCCCATTTTCTGATCTTACCTACTGGTGTTCTGGTATTCTTCCACCAGCTACGTATCCTCATTGGAAAGAATTGGGAGAGAAGAGACAGAAGTGCAACTTATGTACCAACCCTAAATTGTGGTTAGAACACAACGCTGAAAAAAAAAAAACCTCTACTATGCATGAAAAATCAGCCTCCCTCCACTTGATGTCTTCTGAATGTGCTAAAATGTTATACCTCCAATTATTCCCACTTGAGTTAAGGTTGAGGACAGCTGATGTCCAAACACATATAGGACAGAAGGACAATCAGTCAAATGTCAAGGGTCTGGAGCTTCTATCTATAACAACCTTTGCATGGAGGAATGTTCGGATTATAGCTATGTTCATTTTGCTATTATACAGCTTTTAAGCTTCTTTGTTTTTCTCTGTGTGGGAGGGGAAGGGAGGGGGAGGGAGTGGGGGGAGGGGAAAGGAGGAAGGGAAAGAAGAATTAAATGAGGTTATAGAATTCTATTAGTAGATCTCTGATCTGAATCCTAAAGAGGACTTGACAACAGATCTTCTCCCCAAATACTTGGGGCCTTCAACAAAAGAGGGATTTTCAGTTTTGTAATAACTGCTGGTATATTTCAAATAACACAAATAATTATAATTATAACATATGTCTGTCTGGTCAAAAGGAAACTAAGCCCTCTAGTAAGGCACTCAGAACTTTGCATATGGAGAATGGTCTTTGAACAGATGAGAATTTAATATTCACATTTCACAGCTAGCTCTAGGAATGGTTCTAGAAGATGCTGTATTAAATGAAGTTAATCTTAAAGGATGTGTGGGTCATTTTCCTGATAAACTCCCTCTACTCTATACACCTCTCTTGTTAAAAATGGCATTTTGAGGCAATTATGACAGCAGTTATTACATCAAACACTCAACCACTGATTTAAAACAGACTGATGAAAAGTCTATAAAAAAGTCTACAAAATAGAACTTGCCCTTTCTGAAGGGAAAAACTCGAGCCAACTAAGTCCTATTACCAGTGTTCCATGTCTATCCTCCCAATATTTTCAAATTGTTGTACTATTACTATAATTTGCTAAACCAAGGCAGAGCAGAAGACAGGCAGAGGGGGAGAGAAGGAGATACATAATCCAATGCAGGCAAGAGCCAACCTTTTTGTCCAAGGGACATGGAGATTCCCTGAGTATCTTGCTTATCAATCCTTAATCAATCCTTTCCCCTTGATAACAACATCACTCATCTACAAACAGGAATGGAAGCACTTTTGCAAATGGAAGAAGCAAGAAAAGACCCTTCCTTTTGTATGGAGAAAGGTATCTGCCAGAAATAAGGCTTCCAGGATTGACAGCTACATCGCCTCTGAAACAGCTGTCTCCTGCCCCTGTCACTGCCCTGCTTTAAGAGCATCTTCTCTTTTTGACTTAAGAAATGGGCCTCAAAAATTAGTTCCTCCCTGCCCAAGCTGTATACTCCAGGAAATTATTTCTAAACAATAAACTATGGTGAGAGTGGAGCTGTTCATTCCATTAAGTATTCTTGAACTCTGTACTGTTTAAACTGGGAAATTAAATCAGAGCAATTGAAGACAGCAAATTCACTCCAAAAGTGTTGTGAAATTGACAACTGCACTGCTCTGCATTCTGGGCCAGTTCCTAATGCTAACAAGTTGTGTTGTTTTAAAATGAGATTTTCTCCAGGACAAGAACTGTTTTTATCTCTAATGTTTTATGTCACTGCTCTTCAACTAACAAGATGAGCCTTACAAGCATAAGAATTAAAAAATTGGGGCAGAGGAAAGAGAATTCAAGAACCACAGAAAGACAATCAGACAGATAGTACTTATGTACTTAAAATGTAGTCTGAAATGCCAATCCTGAATTTAAAAAAATATTTGTTAATTACATTTTATGAATTACCATTTCTGGGTTCACACAACACACTAAGCCACTGTTATTTGTACACATCATCTATACCTAGTATATTGTGAAATTGGCCAAATTGTGACGAATTCAAGAAATCCAAGGTCCCTTCCAACTATATTATTCTGTAAATTATGACTTGAATCAAAAATGTGATGTATGAAACATAAATGTTTATCCAGGAAATCTGTGAATTTAATGCCAAGTAACTCAGTCCCTTTCTTTGATGGATGCAAACCATCTCTTTTGTACAGTTTTTCATTGGACCAGCTGCAGACATCATGACTAATAAAACCAAAGCCTTCCCTTTTACACCACTCCTTTAGCCACACATTAAACTATGCTACATGCTGCCCTTTCCCTTTTTGTTCCTTGTATACTGGTAGAACCTCTGAAAAGATCAGCCTACAGCCCATATTACTAAGCTCATACCCCAAGCTCTGGAAGTCTTTCTGAACAGAAAGTACATCCTTCTGGGACAGGTCATTTGTACCAAGATGTATAATAGCATCAACATCACAGTCCTTGCTGACATTCTTGTCTATCTTAAAAATACATTTCTTGTCTCTGCTGGCAATAGCACCTGGTAGACACCTGACCTCTTTCAAAACCTCCGTATCCTTTCCTAAATTTACATCCCTTACAATTGAGTCCCCAAACAGAAGGTGGCTTCTCTTTTTGGATGCCTTGCTCTTCTTGTGTGACTGGTGTGTAATACCTGATTCACACTTTCTCCTTTCCAAAGTAAGTTCTTCTTCTAGGACCATGTCTTTAGCAGTCGTCCTCTGGATTTGACTGTATTCTTTTCATTTTACAAACTGAGATCAAAAGGATTAGAGTGTGTTCTGAACCTCATGTTTTTCAATCTCAGCAACTTTAAGATGTGTGGACTTCATCTCTGGTTGTGGAATTCTGGGAGTTGAAGTCCATACATCTTAAAATTGCTGAAGTTGAGAAACATTGCTCTGAACCACCAAATGCCTCTGTGACAAAAAGGGACAGGTTGTCCAAGAGCCTTATTGTTTTCATGTCCCATTCCTTGAAGATTCAAACTCTTATGCCGCTCAGTGGCTGGCTAACCTGTGAGAAGCTTCACAGACAGTGAAACTAATCTTTGAAAGTAAGGGATTATCTCTGATGGAAGGGGGTGGGAGAAGAGGTGCATGTAAAATGAACTCATTAAGAACACTTACAATCTTCTTCAATTTTCTCAGAATGGGTAGGAATCCATCCACCCCAATTATTTACATGAATCTATTATTGCATACGATACAGTATGTACTATATATAATATATTAACATCAATATATGTAATAATTGACTGAAACTCTGTTCCTGTGGCTCAGGAGAGGTGGAGACTGTGGATCACATATTTTTCAAATTCCCAATGTGGGAGGAGCTGCTGGCTGCTTGTGAAGGAAACAGAGGGTGAGTAGAAAAGAAAAAGGCAGTTTGAATTGCTTCCATTGCATTTCAAATCCCCAGAGGTTGTGGGAGGAGCTGCAGTATAGACAACCGTGGGATCTGGCAGGGTGAGAGCTGTGGACCATAAACTCAAAGCTTTTGCTGTGTCCCAGCATGGCAGATACAGTAACCTTGTTAACCTTAAGAGGGACACTAAAGTGACAGGTCAAGGTAGGTGTGATAATGATAACTCAAGTAAGCCGGGGGTCATGGTCCTAGAAGAAGAACTTACTTTGGAAAGGAGAAAGTGTGAATCAGGTATTACACACCAGTCACACAAGAAGAGCAAGGCATCCAAAAAGAGAAACCACCTTCTGTTTGGGGACTCAATTGTAAGGGATGTAAATTTAGGAAAGGATACTGAGGTTTTGAAAGAGGTCAGGTGTCTACCAGGTGCTATTGCCAGCAGAGACAAGAAATGTATTTTTAAGATAGGCAAGAATGTCAGCAAGGACTGTGGTGTTGATGCTATAATACATCTTGGTACAAATGACCTGTCCCAGAAGGATGTACTTTC
>BHEV01009329.1:0-14894 GCA_004319985.1 Emydocephalus ijimae | reverse complement strand
ATGTCCCCATAGTCCATTTTGTGGAGAGTTTTTTTAACAAATTGTACCATGCGCTTGGCCCTGCCGTTAGCCACAGGGTGCGCTGGTGAAGTTAGCGCATGGCGGATACCCTGGTCCGTTAAGTATTGTTCAAAGGGTAAAGCAGTGAACTGGGGTCCATTGTCGGAGACCAGAACTTCTGGCAGCCCGTGCGTCGCGAATGGCCTCTTCAACTTCCGGATGACGGACTCGGTTGTAGTATTCTTCATTTCGTGGATCTCGAGCCAGTTGGAACAGGCATCCACTGTTAGAAGGAACGTGTGTCCCTTAGTAGGTCCCGCAAAGTCAACGTGGATGCGGGACCACGGCCCCCGGGGGGGTTCCCATTCTGTTGGAGTTGCTCTAGGTGGGGCACTGCTGACTTCTTGGCACTTTAAACAAGTCTTTACCCAGGTTTTGATCTGTTTGTCAATGCCCGGCCACCACGCGTAGCTTCGTGCGAGCGCTTTCATACGCACGATGCTGGAAAACCGTCATGCAATGTTTTCAATACTGCTCGTTGTAACCACTCTGGGACGACGACTCTATCTCCCCATAAGATGCAGCCTTTTTGCGAAAAAAGTTCTGTTTGCCGGTTTCTGAAGGGGGTGAAGTCGTCAGGGGTTTGTTCTACTGGGNTGTCGTAAGGGTTGGAGCTGGGTCGTCGACGGTTTCCGGAAGTGGGGCACGGCTCAGTGCATCAGCGTGGGGAATGGCTTTCCCCAGGCGGTGTTGTAGTTTATAGTTGTACGCAGCTAAAATCTCTGACCAGCGAGTCATTCTCAGTGATAATATATAGGGGGTTGGCCTGTCTCCCGCTATAATCCCCAGCAAAAGTTTGTGGTCAGTAACAATAGTAAAAACTTGTCCATACACATATTCATGAAACCGTTTCACAACAGATACAACAGCAAGAGCCTCTTTATCGATTTGGCTATAGTTACGTTCAGCCTTTGATAGGGTCCTTGAAAAATAGGCAATAGGGGCCTCACTACCATTTGGTAACACATGGCTCAAAATGGCTCCTACTCCAAACGGTGATGCGTCACATGTAATTGTTAAAGGCAAAGTCTCGTTATACTGCATTAAAACAGCATCTGAGGTTAATAAGTTTTTCACTTGTCGGAATGCGTGCTCCTCTCGGTGCCCTCAGACCCAGGTTGCTTTTTTGTTGAGAAGTCGATGTAGGGGCTCAGCTACGGTCGCTTTCTGGGGCAGGAAGATGTTGTAAAAGTTAATGAGCCCCAGGAAAGCTTGGAGATCAGTCTTATTTCTGGGTCTTGGGGCGTTTTTGATTGCTTTTAGTTTGCCATTAGTGGGGTGAATGCCTTGTTTATCGATTAGGTACCCCAGGAACTGTACTTTCTCTGTACACAGTTGACATTTATATTTTTTAACCTTAAGGCCAGAGTTTTAAATTTCTGGAGACCCAATTTAAGACACATTTCTAGTATTTCTCTATTCGGGGCAGCAATTAAAATTTCATCGAAGTATGGTACTCCCCCTTTTATCCCTTGCAAGAATCTCTCCATCAGACTTTGAAAAATCCCTGGGGCTACGCTCACTCCGAATTGGAGTCGGTTGCACTTAAAGGCGCCTCAGTGCATAACGATCGTTTGTGCCTCTGCCTTTTTTTATCTACAGGCAGTTGTTGGTACGCCTGTACTAAATCCAATTTAGCAAAGACTCTTCCACCCCCCAGGGAATGGAGAAGGTGTTGTACCACCGACACCAGGTAAGTGTTCTGTTGAAGGGCGTGATTAAGGGTGGCCCGGTAGTCCCTACTAATCCTTAACGATCCATCTGGTTTGATGGGTGTCATGATTGGGGTTTCCCAATNGTTCTAAAACACCCTGGGTATTAATTTATTGAGCTGCTCGTCGATCTTTGGTTTTAGGGCAAAAGGTACCTGACGAGGCTTAAGGAGGATGGGGGCTACTTCAGGGTTAAGGTTAAATGATATCGGGGTCCCCTTGTACTCACCTAGTTTGCCTGCAAAGATGTCCTGGAATTCCTGGATGAGGGCCTCCTCCCAGTCGTCGCTTCTGGTTTGGTGAATGCCGGCTACCTCGATCCCGAGTGGGGCGAACCATTGAAGGCCTAACAAGCTAGGCCGGTCACGATCGACGACGGTCAGTGGTAATGACGCAGTATGATTTTTGAATGATACTTGGACTTGGCTGGATCCAATGACCGGAATTAGGTTCCCTTGATAATCCTTGAGTATGATTCTTTGGGTTCTGAGGTCTTGACGCCGGATGGCAGGGATTAATTGTTTAAGGGTCTTCCAGGAAACCATCAAGAGGGACGATCCTGAATCGACTTCCATCACTCAGGGCTGGTTTTCGATGGTGACCTTCACTCGGATCTTCTTTGCATCTAGTGATGAGGCGTGACCAATTGTAATGGTTTGGTGTGCCTCTTCTCATTTTGTTGAAATGGCCAGTGGTTTATTTCTGTAGGAGTGGTTGTTCCATTGGTGGTTCAAATGTTTCCAACTCACAGGACGATTCCCTGTTGTCTGGCGGTAGTTGTTTCCCCTCTGAAATGGGCTGGATCGTTGCTTGCTTCTGCAGACCTTTCCGATGTGGCCTCTTTTCCCACAGAAATGGCAGAGCGCGTCGAGGAATTTGCAGTCTGATTGCGGGTGGTTTGCCCCACAACCCGCGCATTAGTGCAGTAATCTTTGATTCCGCTGGTGGTGTTGGTCATGTTCCGACCGGAGCCAGTTGACCTCCTCCTCATCACTTTCTGATGACGATTCGAGGTTGTCGTGGTGGGTTGCCGTTGCGTGCCTCTCTAGGCGAGGTGAGGTATCGCTGGCGAGTTGACGGAGCAGTGCGTTGATGCGGCGCATTTGGGTAGCTGACTTCCTGGTTGCTTCTGCTGCAGTAGCATCAGCGATGGCATCTGCAAGGCTGATGTCGCCTTTCGCCATCAGCTTACTCTGCACGTGTGGTGCAGCTAATCCCATAATTATTCGATCTCTCAGAGCTTCTTCGAGGTCGGTGAACCCACAGAGGCCTCCCAGATTCCGGAGATCCGCGATGAAATCTGCAACGCTCTCTCCTTTCCACTGGTCCCTCTAGTAAAATTCATGTCTTCGGACAAGCGTTGGTACGGTAGGTGCATAGTGGGCCTGTAGGAGGGGCGTGAGGACGTCCCAGTTCATGGTTTTCACCTCAGCCGGTTTCGCCAGTGCCTTGGCCATCTTAAAGACGGCAAGCCCGCCATGGGTCAGGAATACTGCTCGCTTTTTTCCCGTAGTGGCATCCTTCAAGTTGTTGGTCTCCAGAAACATCTGGAACCGGTCTATGTACGAGTCCCAGTCTTCTTGTGCCAGGTCAAATGGAGCGGGTGGTATGGCGCCGCCAGACATGGTTTCCGCTGTCGATGTGCCTTCAGCCACATGCTCTGTTTGGTGCTCTGTAGTGTTCAATCAGCTCTGATGTCTCTGCATCCCACCTTGATCACCAGTGTTAAGTTCTGCGTATGGGCGCAAGGAACGGAGACGAGGCAATGAACAGTGATCTTCAAGTCTTTATTAATCATTCTGAACAGAGCAGAAACCCTAGGGCAGCAGCAGCCCTTTTATAGGGCAGACTGCTGACCTAGTAACCAATGAGAAACTTGGAAGTGTTAAACCCTTGAACCAATGAGAGTGGCTCGTTAACAGCCAATCAGATTCCCCTGAACGGACCAATCTGATATCGCTATTATCGGCCAATCAGAAGTGCAGGATTAGAACCCTGCTTTTCTTTAAGGTTTGTTAAAACTTTATTTAAGCGTTTTTATTAGTTCATAACAATGACAATTAAAGTTCACTGATTAAAATTGAAAATGATGTCTTTCTTTAAAGACCAAAATGAAAAGAAAATTATTGAAGTTATATGCACCTGTAGGTTTTTTTAAACTAACAAGTTTTTCCCAGCACTGACATTCTCTTTATATATGTGCAAATCATGGATTAATATGAATAACTATAAGAACTCCAAAGGGAGCCATTATGATTTTCTTTGCATCAATAATCCTCAGAGTTGAAAAGATTTACACATCGTAATGCAAGGTCTCCATAGCTTATCCGAAATAATAAACAGTAGGAGATGGAGTTCTGCTCCCACATATATATTTACCCATTTAGGGGTTGTTGTTTTTTAATACCCCTCCTAAATTGCATTTTCCTAAATGGCTTCATTTTAAAAACTGAAAGTGTATGTATTCAGTAGCAATCAGTTGACCTTTTCATTTGAAGGATAGGAGAAATTATGCACAAAATACTGCAAAAGTTGCCTTTCCATCATTGGTTCCTGATCAGAGCATTATAACGATTTGCAAAGAGGTTTGAACACATGCATTGAGCTTAGTAGAGTTGCATGGCCAACCAGTGGTGGGATTCAAATAATTTAACAACCATGTTCTCTGCCGTAATGAGTTCTTCCAATAACTAGTTCGCCAAACTGCTCAGAAAGTTAACAACTGGTTCTCCCGAAGTGGTGTGAACTGGCTGAATCCCACCACTGTGGCCAACCACAGTGCCTTCACCTTGCAGCAGTTCATTTAGTGACTGTGCCAAGTTACAACAGCACTGAAAAAAGTGACTTATGACCATTTTTCACACTTACGACCTTTGTGAGCAAAATTCAAATGCCTGGCAACTGGTTCATATGCTTAGGACAATTGCTGTGACCCAAGGTCCTGTGTAATCTTTTGCAACCTTTTGGCAAAGTTAATAGAGAAGCCAGATTCACTTAACAACCGTGTTAGTAACTTATCCACTGTAGTGATTCACTTAACAATTGTGACAAGAAAGGTCATAAAATGGGAACAAAACTCTCTTAACAAATGTCTCACTTAACAATAGAAATTTTGGGCTCAGTTGTATCATAAATCGAAGTCTACCTGTATTTTTTTATTCAGAAGATCTCAAGTTCAATCCCCTGGGATCTTTTAATAACATTTGGGAAAGACTCTTGTGTAAAACTCTGAAGAACATTTTAGTTTATGATCAGTTACTTTGGAGGTTTGCCATAGATTTTTTGTCTTCGTGACCTCTTAAATGTTATAGTGGACATTGCAATTGTGCTGCATTGGTGTGTTGTTGTTTTTTAACTTTTAATAGGAGTCCATAATCTCTCTGTAGCAAAGAAGTTGAATTTTATTTCTATTGACTGAAACTATGACCAATGAAGGGTATCTGATATTGCTGGTTTAGTTCCCCCACAGTGCATTGGGTGTAATGTACAACATTCAAATGCTGCCTCTTATTGATTCAGATCTCCTTTAGTCGCTGCTGGAGATCTTTGATTATAGGAGTAAACCTCATTGGAGAGCTCTTTGCAAAAATACAGGAGACTGTAATGACATGTAATGTAAGATGATTTGTTCCCCAATTTTTATTCCGCAGCTATCTTTAGAAGGTGGGAAATGCATAACTTATTAATTCATTTTTTACTTTGACTTTGAGGGAAACCAACTGAAAATCGAGTTCTAGTTTGTTAAAGGGAGCTTGTCAATGACTGAAAAGGAGGCTTGTAACGTTAAACAGCAGGAAACTTGGGTAGATTAGCTTTCCTAACCTTATGCCTTCTGGATATATTGAGATGCCAACTCTGAAACCCCAAATGGTAGCCCAACAACAGGGAATGCTGAGACTTGTGGTTATAATTGTATGAGATAGAGGATGGGTAAATGCTAGGGTGGGACTAGAACTCACACTCTCCTGGTTTCCATTCCAAGTATCCGAACCAGTGGTGGGATTCAATCTTTTTTACTCCTGGTTCTGTGGGCGTGGCTTGGTGGGCGTGGCAGGGGAAGGATACCACAAAATCTCCAGTCAGAGGTGGTATTTGCCGGTTCTCTGAACTCAAAATTTCTACTACCGGTTCTCCAGAATTGGTCAGAGCCTGCTGAATACTACCTCTGCTGCATTACACCAAACTGGTCCTGTTCATGTATGTTCTAAGTGGCTTTTAGTCAACTTCAGTAGTTTCAGCTTCTGTTTTTTTTACTGCAATATGCAGACAAGAAGTAATCACATTCTACTTTACAGAACTGACATCAAACTGGTATTAATAACATACTGCCAAGAGAGTCAGAATATTTGAAAGGGCATAAGAAATTCATCAAAATATCATTACCACTGTTGTCACAATTTGAGATGGCCAAATCTTCAGAAATTTCAGTATGGTCATCATGAAGCCTTGTCCAAGAACACGGCAGGTTTTAATGGTATTCCACAAACTCTCATTAGATTTTGGAATAAGAATACTAAGAGATCTGAAGGTCCAGATCCTACATGAGTTTTCACCATCAGGACCCTAACCTCTTGCTGATCCCTGCTATAAAATCAATGAACTGGTAGGAATTCTCTTGGAGCATTGTAAGAGTACTGTAAAGGCTGCGGATTGCAATTGTTAAAAAGAGAGTTTGCCATTGTCATGGTGATGATGCATTGGTGAAGGGGTGCAATGAATCTACGACTCTCATTGATTTTAACAGATCACAGTCATGCTAAGGCTAATTGGCTGCTGTCAGTAATGCATTATTGTATTACTGTTCCCCAACTATTGCCACTGGGAAGATGTTTGTTATTGAAGTCATTTATGTGCTGGCAGTCTCCACTTTAATAACAGAGAATGAAATATTGTTATCACCATTTCACAGTGCATGAATGACAATTCAATGTTATATTCCTGGGTCTAAGGATGCAGTGTCTATTGAAGCAAGTGCCCCCTGTTTCGGGAGCAAGGCCAATTAAATGTTATAATTAGAAAGAAGCTCAAGAGGGTATAGATCTGCATCAGAAGCTGGCTGCTATAGTGTGTTTGAATGCACAGAACATAAAAATACCACCTGGAAAACATCAAAGGAGGATAGTTTTGCAACTTTTGGAAATATCATATGCGTTCTGTGGATAAGCAGTATCCAGTAGATTTTTCTAAAACTCAGGCTTAAATCTCTCCCTGATGCACAGGGCTTGGTTTTGGCTGGATCCTGTTTTATGTTTTCTTGTCTTTACTCTTTTTCTCCCTCTCTCCCACTCTCATCCTTTAAAAGACTCCAGAACCATCTTCTTTTGTCTACCCTCAAATATACAGTTGTACCCTAAAACAAAGGAGCTCTGCATTTACATTTTTTTTCTTCTTCAAAGCCTGCTCAGCTGAGCTAATGGAGCAATTCACTATAGCTAGCTATGAAAAGAAGTGAAGAATAGCTTCAATTGTTCTCCAAGAGCTAAAAGTCTGCCTTTGTGGATTGGCTTCTGGAATTATTGCTGTGGATGCATGCATGACGAAATGGGATGAAAACCTATCCAGTGCACATGACTGCCTTTGAGTAAGCTAAGTAGAAGCCTAATTATGGGGAAATAGTTCTGTACGTGAGGGAACAAGACCCAAAGGAAGCTTTTAAATGTAAAGTAGGTTGTCGGAAGTGGACTGAAGTTCAACATGTATCTGTTCTTTCTTTCCAATGGTTCATGGAAGCCTTTGGCCTCAACATGTTAAGGGATCTGTTTCTCCATCTCACTGGGTCTTCCAACAGGATAATAGGAGACAGGAGTCCCCAAACTTGGCAACTTTAAGACTTGTGGACTTCAAGTCCCTGGAGAATTCTGGGAGTTGAAGTCCACAAGTCTTAAAGTTGCCAAGTTTGGAGACCTCTGCTTTAGAACCAGCCAGCCAATGATCTCACTGTTTATTGCAACCTTCTCCAGTTTGGCGCCCTCAAGATGTGTCAGACCTGCAGCTCAAACACTCCTCAACTAGCATGCTAGCCTGGCATTCTGGGAGTTGTAGTCCCAGTACATCTGGAGAACCTAGAGAACTGCTTGATGATTGTTTTGTGTTTTTATTAGTATTTTGTGGCTTTGTACAGTGCCTGGAGAACTCTGATTGCAGAGCGATTTGACAATGCAGTGAATGAATAACATATGTTACATTTCTTTGGCTTATCTCAGATTTCTTTGGCTTATCTCAGTGCCTGTGCAAATTTAATTTGCTGTTCTGTAATAAACAGTCACGTGTTCCAGGTTTCTTTCATTCAGTCAAGTCAAAAGTGCTGCATGAATGTATCTGATGATTTCTTCTGAAGATTCCAGTGGATGAGCATGAGAGTTCCACTTTCTGGGCAGTCATCTTCTATTGAAATGGTCATCAGAAGACACCCTTCCATTCAACAATCACTTTTATTAAAAGAAAAATTCCTGGACAGAAACGCTTAAGGAAGGAGTGGAGTGGGGAAATGATTTGGATTTGGCTCACCAAACTTCAGCACCAAATGAACACCTGTGATTAAAGGTCGCTGAGGTATGGAATCTTCTTTCCCCATGAGGGGATATATTTTTGTGTAACCTGCTATCGTTAGGGCTGGACAACAGATTCAGTGGCAAAAATGCTTTCAAGTTATTCAGGCCAACAAACATAGCTCTCTTTGCAGCTCCCTGAACCGATCCCCCCCCCCCGGCCCCATCAGAAGACCGGCAACCCCAGGAAAATGCTGCTGCTTTAAATGCAGGTAGTATATTTAAATGAGCCATGATGGCGCAGTGGTTAGAGTGCAGTACTGCAGGCGACTTCTGCTGTCTGCCTGCTGCTTGCAATTTGGCGGTTCAAATCTCACCAAGCTCAAGGTTGATTCAGCCTTCCATCCTTCCAAGGTGGGTAAAATGAGACCCTTGATTATTGGGGGCAACAGGCTGACTCTGCAAACCACTTAGAGAGGGCAGTAAAGCACTCTGCAGTGGTATATAAGTCTAAGTGCTATTGCTAGTCCTCAACTTATTTTGGAAAGCAATGCCTCCCCCTCCCTTTTGGGGGAGGGAAATGTTACTTTTCCTTCAGCCCTAGTGATAATCTCTGACAGTGTTTGCCAAGAGGAAAATGTTTGTTGTTACAATATTTAAAGTCACGAGAGAGGTAACCTCCTTGTATCAGCAGTGCAAGTTATCTTCGATTTCCAGAGATACAACCATCAGCACTTAGTTCTGGATTATTTTCCCCACTGCCAGGACTTTATCTTGCAGCAAAGAGAAGAACAAGAAATTCACGCTCCTTCATTGTGCATTCTGTAGGGTTGTAGGCTAACGCTTCAAAGTAAACCACCTTGATTGTGATATTCCAAGGTCATGTGTGTGTGTGTGTGTGTGTGTGTGTGTGTGTATCCACACACAGAGAGGCGGGGATGGACTGCTGGGGGTTTGCAGGGGTTCAGGAGAGCTAAGATTCTGTGCAGTTTGGTGAACCCCCAGATCCCACTCCTTCCTGGCCCTGCCCATCCCACCCCGCCCCTCCCAAGAGTCCCCACGTGGCCTGTTTTGGATGCAGATAAGTGCAGGCGCGCATGGATGCTCAATGAGGGTGAAAAATGGGTCTCCCAGAAGTTTGGAAAGGCCAGAAATGGGTCTGTTTCCGGCTTCCAGAGCGCCTCTGGTGTCCGGGGATGCCATTTTTGCCCTTCCGGAGGGTTGAGGAAAGCCTCCGGAGCCCAGGGAGGGCAAAAACACTACCACCCCGCTATGGTGCAGGAGGCCGACTAGGCCACGCCCACCCAGAAACTGGGCAGAGAACCCTTTGCTAAAAAATTTTAAGCCTACCCCTGTATATGTGTGTTTGTGTATGTATGTGTACGTGTGTGTTATTGATACATTTTTTTTTAATAAACATAAAAAATTCAATAAATGAACAGCTTGTTCTCTGAGTACAATTAGTTTTGAACAACAAAAGGATAATAAGTATAATAGTAATCATAATATACATAGCATTGAAAATAATCACATAGTAATAGTTGCATTAGCTTATCCATACTTGAAAACTCTCATTATATAATTAATCATGCTTTCAATCTTTTTAGTTTCTAACCTCTGTTTCTGTTAGTTAGCCATTGGTAAAACAAATCCCATACTAAAAAGTATTCTGTTTCTTCCTTTTCTTTTCTTTTTATTGTTAATCGGTCCATCTCTGTGCATTCTAGTTTTTTTTTTTATATAACACTTTCATCTGAAGGAATCTCTTCATTTTTCCACTGTTGTGCAAAACCAATTCTTGCTGCTGTTAACATATGTAAAATTAGATGTGTATTCCCTTTATTATACTGTTCTGGTAAAATACCCAATGCCAAGAAGATATTTTTTCATTGAACAACATGGGAATGAAGAATATCTTCCAGCCTAGTTTCAGTGGAGAAAAACTTTCTGACATTGAATATTTCATATAAGTAATTAAGGTGAACATTAGCTTGTCTTTCATCAGCTGGGCCCTATCACAACTCTACGTCAATTCAATGCAAAGGGCTGGAAAAACCAAATCAAGCACAGAAAATGTTATTAACCACTATTCTATTAGCTTTTTAAAAAGTATAATTTTAAAAAATCTGGATTGAGGTATAAAGCAGAGCAGCCTATACCATTTTTTAAATTTTGCACAGATACTGTCTATATTTTGGAATACTTGAAGCACTGTAAAGGTCAAAGGGAATCTTTAGGTCAGAACTTCCTGTCTTCCAAAATTTCAAGATTCTCTCCATGAGAAATTGGAGAATTTGCCAGAGAAAACAGATCCTATTAATCTTCCATTAGGGCTATTGTATACAGATGCATTATTTCCACTTGGGCTACTCTCCTTTCTCAATTCAAGCCAGCTGGACTAAATAATAAGACAAGGATTGGCAACAGTTATGGCACTAACTCTTTGCTCCCAGCCCTCCCTCCAGATCTCATAAGTTCATTAAATACCTGTGAGATTTCATAAGCTCAGAAGAGTTTGACTTTTTAAAAAATATTCTCTTTTTCCAGAATAAGGATTGTCTTGTATGTGGGCCTGACACCTATTTCCAGCCCTTGTGATAAGGGGGTGCAAGCTTTCCTCAAAAGATGACTTAAAATGGAATAATAAATTGAAATCCAGGCACATTACGGAGGGTTTCGTATTACTTCTTTGCAGACAGATGCTTCAGCGCCACAAAGCGCTGAAATCCTGAGGGTAATTAATCATGTATGCGGAATGCATGTGTACTCGTTTCATTGCATACGGGAAACAATGGCTGGTAGTAGATTCCCATAGCATGTGCAGCATGTAAATGCATGTACCTCCATCAGTTGTGGTCAGACTACAAATGGAATTTATTTAATGTCACACAAAAGAAAGTTAAAGTAAGTCTTCCACCTGGATGAGTTTAATTTCTACCTCGGCACAGCCTAAAAAGAATTGGTACAACTGCTACAAATCGGAGTGCAGAACTATCCTTATTACAACCATCATAATAAGATAGGATATGCTGTTTTTTTTAAAAAAAAATGTTGTGGGGAGGGGACAGAGGGGAATAATGGTTTTATTGAGAAGTCCCAGGATATAAAGTGACAGAATATATAGGAATATTCATTTTTATTTATTCAAAAGATTTGGAGGGCTGCCCCTATTAAGCACAACTTTGGGAGGCTCACAACAGATATGAAATCATATGAATATGATCAAACCTTCATGACAACCAAGGCACAAGTGGCTTAGGGGCTTTCTCTATCTCCATAAAACACATCCTGCAATTTCCAGCCACAGACAATCTGTCCTGATAGCAAGCGTGAGCAATTTGCATTCCAACCTTTTCACAGGCCTGAAGCACTGTGGTTCCTGGAGATACCAAAACGGGATGGATGGACTTGATCAACCAAAAGTTCTATCGGGTTGCTAGCTGCTATAGAAGTGTTATGTGCAAATCCCATCACAGTCTACGTAACACCAGCAAAAGTCTTGTGGATAGCAGAGTATCAATTCTTAAATGGGCCATAAGACTCCATTACATTTGGAGGATAATAAAGAAGGGGACTTTTCCTCAGGCAAGGAAGTTCCTTCACCTCAAAACTCCAAAGATACAATTAAAGTGTCTCTGTTGGAGAAGTATAGGTGGGATGATCACTTTTCAGAATCCCGTGACATTGTCTCTTAGGGTATTTTGCCAATAAAATTACTTGTACGTGGTTTGAGTTTTAGTATGCACATTGACAGGAATATTGCAATATTTTCTGGAGTCGTATTGGCTTTGTGGACTCAAATTACAAGGTGTTGGTAACACATGTGCTGCCACTTGCCGGTTGAACTATATTTTACCTGTCTCCTTAGAGTGGCTAGAAGGTGGCACACATAGTTGGATGTATGAGGGAAGGGACTGTGAGTCTTTTAAGTCAGTGGTCCCCAACCACCGAGCCCCAGACCGGTACTGGTCCGTGGATCATTTTGTACCGGGCCACCTATTTTGCTTGGTGCCACCATCTTGTTTCGACGGTGCTTGAGAAAGTGCTTCTGGGTGAGCTTGTCGGTCGTCAGTTGGAAAGCGGCGTTTGGGTGCTGAAGGAATCTTCGCGCCTTAGTTTCATCGAAGAGGGGGGCGGCTTTCAACGAAGAGCTGTCCCGATGGCAGTGGAGTCTCACGTTACTCTGGAGGAGATTAAGAGCCCAAAAAGCCCATCGACAAAGGTACAAAGGAAGAGTTGAAGGTGGCGGGGAGAAGCAGGGGACGGCTGGCTGGCCGGTCGCTCGGCTCGCCTTGCCTTGGTCTTGCGTGCTGATGCCAGTACCAGTCCGTGGATCATTTTGTGATGCCGGTACCGGTCCGTGGTACAAAAAAAGTTGGGGGCCACTGCTTTAAGTGTTCTCTTTGCACGGTTGTTTTGCTTGCAGATGTTTCATTGCCCAAGTAGGCAAGATTCTTGGTGCAAGCAAGCGCCAAGTTCAGAGAGCACCAAGGACTCCACAGTTTCTGAGCTACATCTACTCTCTTCTGTCAGAAGGGTTTGTAACTGCTGCCTTTAAGGGACCTGATGGTGCTTTGAAGAAGGTGCTTTGTATCCAACCCTTCTCCTTTGCCTGCAACCTTCGTTTCTAGGGGAAAGTTTTAGGAGAAGAGGTTGGGGACTACTACTAGGCAAAGTAGATCTTCTAGGTCTCTTTCAATCAGCTTTTGGATCCAGGTATGGGACTGAAATTCCACTATTTGCTCTTGTGAATGACCTCTATTAGAACCTGGAGGGGGGAAGCATGATACCTATTTTTTTAAACCTCTCAGTGGCATTTGAGATGATTAATCATGGCATATTTCTGGGCTCCCTGTAAGGGCTGGGAATGGGCAGCAGGTTCTATTCCAGCCTAAGGAATCCATTCTAGACGGTAACAGTGAGAAATGGGCAATCGAGCTCTTTATAACATTTTATGGGTGATATAGATCTTGAATTTTATATTAAACCACTATGAGAGATTAAGCTAATGATACCCAATTGTATACCTCAGGGGATGCAATAGGTATTCTTATTTGATGTCTGGCAATAGGAATTAGATGAGATGAAACAAGTGGAAAATGAATCCTATCCAAATGGGACTTGTTTGTCCAGAATTATCAGAGTTGATGGTAAACTGGCTGAATTCTCCCTTTGAAGAGGTAAGTCTGATTGATGGTTTGGGCATGTTTCTAGATTTGTGACTTAGCTTGATCAGAAGGTAGAGATTATAGCCAGGAGAGTTTTTGCTTGTTTTTGGTTGATATGCCAGTTATAATTCTTTTCAGAGCAGAAAAGACCTGGCAACAACCACTTGTGTCCTCATTAACTCCAGATGGAATTGCTGCCGTGTCTTCCACTCAGGGGTCCCTTGGAAGACTTCTTGCAAACTTCAGTTGGTGGATGAAAGAGCCAGTCACACCTATGCAACTTGGTCTGTATATTGCCCGTGAGATGGTTTCCTGTCAAACCCGTGCAGTCAGCTCAGGAAGCATTGTCAGAGGCAAGGGATTGCAAGCAGACTTTTCCTGTCACGCTGCAACTTCCAACAAGGCCCAAGTGGTTACCAAAATGCTGCAGTTCTGTCAGGCTTCTGGGATGTGAGGCCCAGTCATATAATATGTCATTTCAATGAGGCTGATCAGTTTTGTTTATTATGTTAAGGTATTTTTAGGATTTTTCTTTTTAAATATGTGAGCTGCTTTGGAATCTGTGGAATCAGGTGGGATACACATTCTTTAAATAAACATGATTAATCTAATTCATAATGCTTTGAGAGGTACAACTGCCTCAAAGCTAATCCCCTTAATAACAGATGCATGTCACAAGTAAGCTATATTTGAATTTCTGAAGAGGGGTGAGTTGGTGAAATTGCAAAACAAATGTATCATTAATTTTCACCTTTTATCAAATAAAATCCTAAATACTTAATTCTGACAGTCATTTCCCAAGTCTGCCTTGGCACCATCAGTAACAGCATAATAGAAGATTTGATTTGCTGACTGATAGGTTTCTGCTATTGTCCTACATGTTTCTTACTAATTATGCCCAAGATGCTCATCATTCAAAATACTGTTTATGCCAGGGATTTTTTAAAGCATGGCTGAATTAGGAATTCCATAGTTTGTTTGTTTGTTTGTTTGTTTATTTGTTTCTTTATTTCCTTTCTCTCCCTCTTTCTTTTCTTTTCTTCCTTCCTTTCCTCACCATACCCTGATCTGGAATGGCCATCTGGTTTGTATCACAGCTTTCATCAACATATATTCATGCATTAATCATGGAATATGCTCTAATTACCTACCACAACTAGGAATGCATAATTTTTCAACTCCTAAATGCTCTTAAGTATCTTGATGTGACTATATGAATAAAAGGGGGGAAAGCCATTAGCAAAAAGAGAATGTGGGGACACAGGAACACTCCTAAGATTAGGCTTGACTTCACATTTTTAAGCAATACTCCCATTCTCATTTTGTCACACCTTATTAAATCCTTCACAGCAGAGATCTCCAACCTTGGCGACTTTAAGCCTGGTGGACTTCAACTCCCAGAATTCCCCAGCCAGCTGGCTGGGGAATTCTGGGAGTTGAAGTCCTCCAGGCTTAAAGTCGCCAAG
>BHEV01009327.1:0-18893 GCA_004319985.1 Emydocephalus ijimae | reverse complement strand
AGCAACAATCATACGTGTAACTGGCCCAAGATCCTACATTGTAAAGTGCTTCGACGACAAAATTTGGAAATGCCATATCGAGCAGTTGCGATTGCGGCTCCGTTCAGACAATTCCGAATCCCGTTATGACCAAGCTGAGGGGGGGGAGATACAGAAGAAGACGAAAACCCGATAGAAGAAAACCCGTTCGATAAACTCGATAGCGGAATAGAGACACAGGAAAGAGATCTAGAGACGATAGTAGGTCTACCTCAAGGAGCTACCGACAATAGCAGAGAGGACGGAAACGAGAACGCTGAACCTGAAGAAACCCCTCTGCTAAACAACGATCTACCTCAGCAGAATGGTAGCCAAAAACAGGACGCACCGGGGAAGTCGAACAGACTAGTAAAGCAACCGTCCTATCTAAAGGACTATGTAACTGAGCCCTGTAAAAAGAAGCCAGGGGGAAGGGGTGTTGTGAATGCATCGAATATAATAAAGTTATTTTGGAGCTTGGAGTTAAGTGCAGGGTTTTGGCCCTGCACTTCTGATTGGCTTTCTAATGGCAGGATCGGATTGGCCTGTTCAGGGGAGTCTGATTGGCCATTAACAGAGCCTTCGTATTGGTTCAGTGGAGCAAGTGCTCCTGAGTTCTTATTGGTTAAATAGTTATTGGGTTATCTATATAAGAGGGTCATAGCTGCCCTGTTTTCTTGAGCTGTCATTATGTAATAAAAAGAGTTGAAGTTCACTGTTAAACTGGCTCGTCTCCATTCATTATCGCCCATGCCTCAAACTTGACACTTCCCTTGATCTTGACTGTATCCCTCTGTTAATACAATTTAGGATTGCATTAGCTTTTTTTGGCTGCTGCTGCACACTGCTGGCTCATATTTTGCTGGTTGTCCACTAAGACTCCAAGATCCCTATCACAGTTATTGCTATTGAGCCTGGTTTCACCCAGTCTACATGTGTACTTTTGGTTTTTTTTGCCGAAGTGTAGGACTTTACTTTTCTCTACACTGAATTTCATTTTGTTAGATACGGCCCAGTGTTCTAGTCTGTCAAGATCTATCTGGATCTTGAGCCAATCTTCTTGGGTGTTAGCTATTCCTGCCAGCTTAGTATCATCTGGTAAATTCCCCTTCTATTCCCTCATCTAAGTCATTAATGAAGATATTGGAGAGTACTGGGCCTAAGACGGAACCTTGTGGCACCCCACTGCTTACTTCCCTCCATGTAGACTTCGACCCATTAAGGACTACTCGTTGAGTATGGTTTGCCAGCCAGTTGTGAATCCATCTAGTGGTGGTGCTATCGATTCCACTTTTTTCTAGCTTACTAAGAAGTAGGTTGTGGTCTACTTTGTCAAATGCCTTGCTGAAATCTAAATATATTATGTCCACAGTATTTTGCTGGCCTACTAATTTAGTCACTGTGTTGAAGAATGAAATAAGATTGGTTTGGTATGATCTGTTTTTAACAAACCCATGCTGACTGCTAGTTATTACTTTACTTGTTTCTAGATGTTGGCAGATCTGTTTTTTTTATTATCTTTTCCAGTATCTTCCCGGGTATTGATGTTAGGCTGATTGGTCTATCATTTACTGGGTCTGTTTTTTTTCCTTTTTTGAAGATGGGAACCACATCAGCTCTTTTCCAGTCCTCTGATAGTTCCCCGGTGCTCCAGGATTTTTGAAAGATATGGTGCAATGGTTCTGAGATGACCTCTGCCATCTCCTTTAAAACTCTGGGATGTAGTCCATCAGGCCCTGGTGATTTGTTTTCATCAAGATCAGACAGGTGTTCTATTACTTTTTTTTTTTTTTTGCTTATTTTAACTTTTATTTCTGGTCTGTCTTTTACAGTTATGTTTTTGGTGGGTTGAGCTATTGTTTCTTTTTGCGTGAAGACAGATGCAAAGAATGAGTTAAGCAGTTCTGCTTTATCTCTGTTGCCTGTTATTTCCTTGCCATCTTCTCTCTTTATTGGACCGACTGTTTCCTTGATTTTTTTCTTGTTATTTATATGTTGGAAGAAACTTTTTTTATTATCTTTGACTTTTGTTGCAAGTCTTTGTTCGTTCTGAGCCTTTGCTATCCTGACTTCGTCTTTGCAGATTCTGGCTATCTGCTGATATTCTGCCTTAGTTGTATGTCCTTTTTTCCATTTTTTGTACTTGTCCTTTTTTTCTTTCAATTTGCCAGGGAGATCTTTGTGTAGCCATGCTGGTTTCTCCTTCGATTTCTTGTTTTTCTTTCTCAGTGGTATTGTGCTAGTCTGGGCTTCTATGAACTACTTTTTAGAGTTTCCCAAGATTCTTGAGTTGTTTTCCCCTTTAGGATTTTCATCCATGGAATCTTTCCCAAGTTCTCTCTGAGTTTATTGAAATCAGCTCTTTTAAAATCCAAGACTCTGGTGTCATTATGTTCTGTTGTTTGTGTTTGTGTTATGTTGAATTCTAGTATGACATGGTCACTCTTACCCAAGGTTCCTGCAGTTTCAACTCCCTCTATCACTTCTTCTCTGTTTGTAAGAATTAAGTCCAGTATGGCTGACCTTCTAGTTTCACCCTCTACCTTTTGGACAACAAAGTTGTCAGCTAGATTGGTTAGGAACTTATTTGATTTCTCACTTGGTGCAGAATTAGTTTTCCAATTGATATCAGGATAATTGAACTCTCCCATTACTATTGTTATGTGTTTCCTGCTTATGTTTGTTAGTTGGCTGGCAAAAAGGACATCTATATTTACTGCTTGATTGGGTGGCCTATAATATATACCTATGGCCATGTCATTCTTTTTTTCTTTTATATTGACCCATATGCGGTCAATATAGGAGGTTTTCATCTTTGATTTCATGCATTTCTGTAGCAATATAGTGGTCCTTTACATACAGTGCAACTCCACCTCCTCTTTTATGGGGTCTGGGGTTTTTTCTTTGAATAGTTTGTATCCTTCTACCAATATGTTCCAGTCATGGGTTTCATCCCACCAAGCTTCTGTTCTTCCAACTATATCATATTTATCTTCATGTATTCGTAGTTCAAGTTCACCCTGTTTGTTCCCCAGACTTTGTGCATTTGTATATAGGCACTTGAGATCTTTATGTCTGACACTGTATTTACTGTCTACATAACCTGTGTTGTGCCTGCCTGCCCCTACTTTCTTGCCACCTGTTTGATTAGTGCACATGGTATGGCACTCACTATTAAATGCTTGGTTTTGGTTGGCATCAAGGTTGATAACCTTATCTGTACAAACATCTATTTTGCATGCACTGGTATCCTTATTAGTTTTAGGTTGCTAGGGACAGAGATGTTCTGAATCTATTAATTCTCTGTCCCCGCTGTTCAGTTTAAATGTTTATCCAGGAAATCTGTGGATTTAATGCCAAGTAATTCAGTCCCTTTCTCTGATGGATGCAAACCATCTCTTTTGTACAGTTTTTCATTGGACCAGCTGCAGACATCATGACTAATAAAACCAAATCCTTCCCTTTTACACCACTCCTTTAGCTACACATTAAACTTCTGCTACATGCAGAAGAGATTGAAGAAGAGACCTCTATTTGTCTCAAATGGCATAGGATTCTGCTTGAGCAGAAGGTTGGACTAGAAGACCTCCAAAGTCCCTTCCAACTTTGTAATTTTATTATTCTGTACAGATAGGCCTTGACTAACAACTTTGTTTAATGACCGTTTGAAATTATAATGTACTGAAAAAAGTGACTATTTTTCACACTTACAACCATTGCAACATCTCCAAGGTCATATGATAAAAATTCAGATGCTTGGCTCACATTAATGACCATTGCAGTGTCATGTGATCACCTTTTGCAACCAAAGTCAATACAGAGGCTAGATTCTCTTAACAATTGTGTCACTAACTTAACTGCAGTGATTCACTCGTGGACTGTGGCAAGGAAGATCATAAAATGAGGCAAAACTCACTTAACAACTGTTTCACTTATCAACAGGAATTTTGTGCTCAATTGTGGCCTTGGAAAAGTTATTAAGATGCTGGAATGCCTTCACCTACAAAAATCAGAATTGGGCTTTTCCCTGTGACACCCTATGAAAGTGAAAATTGGACTTGGGGAATGTAGGATATAAAAAGGACAGCTGTTTTTGAACTTTGGTTTTGGAGAAGACTCCTGAGAAAACTATGGATAGCCAAAAATAGACAAACAAATGAGTAATTGGAAAAATCAACCCAGAGTTCCCACTTGAGGCACAAATAATCAGAATCAAATTACAGTGGAATCTCGGGTCATGACTGTAATCTATTCCAGGACTTCAGTCACAACCCGATTTAGTCGTGACTAGAAGCAAGACTGACTGTGCATGCATACATCAAAAAAAATTGGTGTGGAAAGGGAAATTGCTGCAGCAGGGAAAATCACTGCAACTGTATTTGATCGCCCCTGAGGATGCGTTCGCAACCAAATTTGAACATTTTGTGGATGTTTGGGTCGGCACCTGATTTGGTCATGGTGAGAAGCATTCGTGACCCAAGGTTCCACTGTATCATACTCTGTGTACTTTTATGTGAACACCTAATCATTGTTACACCTAACTCCCCATCGAAGTCTATAACAGTTAAGAGATATTCAAGACTTGAATAACTAGGTTTGAGATAAATAATCCTGAAGAAAATTGATTGATAACTAAGAGTCAACACTATCTCATTGGCACATCATCATCATCATCATTATCCTCCTCAAAGAAACAAAAATGTTTAAATATTTTAAATCAAGAACTTAATACAAACAATCCCACAATATCAGAATCAGTTTAGTATTGTCATCACTCTATGTACTAATTATTAGTTGTCAATATATTGCATTAAAAATAATGTTATTTTGGTTCACCTTGATATTTTTCTAGAATAAAACTTACATTAGCACAGTGTAATGCCAAAGCACAAAAGACTGCAAACATTTTAAAGTTGTTCTCGTCGGTTTTAGAAAAGGCACTTCCAGTTAGTTTATTCACCATCTGCACGACACCTATGACACTTCCTCTACTCACAATAGGCATGCATAAAATGTTCCTTGTTGTATAGCCTGTGTAGAGATCTACCTCCCTAGAAAATAGAAAGTGAGAACAGAATAAGAAAAGGAAAACCAGTCATTCGTTTCATAATAAGGCATCCATTTTATTAACAATAGTACTGAACATTTTTTAGTGAGTAATGCAATGCCCCTTGGGAAGTCACATAGATGGGTATGTGCAGTCAACCTTCCTTCATGAAAGAAAGGCTGTCCTTAGATGCCAGCATAAATCTTTATCACCAGTTGCTAATCCAATGGCTCTAATGCCCCACTCCTTACTTTTCATCATAATACCTCTTTCCAAAAGTCAGTAAAGGAGGCTGGCCCTGGTAGCAATATTTTCCCAGTTGTAGGAAAGAGAATTGAAAAAAAAACATGAGAAGGAAAGCAAAAAAATTGTCCCTACCATTTTAGAACACATGAATGTTAGGATTCCTCTACTCCTATTCATACTAATTCATATACATTAATTTGTTAAAATACACACAACAAACTTGCAAAGCAAACAGTATTTCTGTATTTCAACAGGGATTAAATCAGAAACAATATCTAAAGTCACTCTAGGATTACCTTTGATTTGATCCAGAAACATTCTAATGTATACTTCACCACAGAAATTTTCCAATTAATAAATAACTCCATTGGTGCATGGGACACACATATTAATTTGTCCCTGGCACTTAGGGATACAGTTGACTTGAGGAAGTGTTGGTGAAAAATAATAATATAACTCATTAAGCCAAAGCAGTGGTGTAAATAAGTGGCTTATCCTAATGAGAAACTACATTCTGTGTAGAAAATCACATTCTGTGCAGTTTTATGAATCTATTAGACATGGAGCATACATATGACAAATTGGCAAGCTTAAGCAAAAGTTAAATGTAATATACCTCAAAGATTTCAAAGCCTATGATTTAACCACCTCATTAGCTGTATATTATGAATATGTTTTTCATTTACAAATGTATGAGCTTTTCAAAAATCAATTAATTAGCATTCATTCTCCTGGTAATGATATTTTAAAAGGACAGTATAATTCCCATATTAGTTTACAAAGAAAACAATTTTCAGCAAACATACATCAGTTTTAATACAAAACTATACATATATTTTATTTTTAATTGGTAGCTGGACATTATTTACATTAAAAGAAACAGTTGTTTCTTTTAAACAATCTCTGTCTCAAAATGATATCTATGGACAATTCCTGTTCTTAGGTAAATATGCTCTCTAACTTTGATCAAGGTTCCAATTTTATATCCAATGTTGGAAAAAAGAAATTCTTACCTGAAAATGTTGATCTTGTGGGAGGGCATTTAGTTCAGAAAAAGTCCAGCCTCTGATGCTGAATAGGCAAGGCTAGGAAGCATTTCCTAAGGAGGTAGGACTTCTTTAGATCTCCAAGGTAAATGCCAAGGTAGGAGATTATAATAGGCAAATCAACAAAATTTAAAAAAAAAAAATAAGTTGCTTGCTAAAATAGAAGAACTGGCCACCTCGATCAATAGTATCAATGGTTAGAGAGGATCAGGATTGTCTCATAGGTTGGGCAAAATGATTTTCTGCCTATGAGAAGAACTGAAATTCAGTACATAAGAATTTCTTTTTCTCCCCTTAGAGGCATGAGGACATTCACGAATGGATGTCCAAAACAAAAAACAGGATAATACATCACATAGTTAATTACCTTCAGGATATCTGGAGGAATAAGCCATGATTTCCTCTAGAAGTGGATAAAATATTCTGTATTATAATTCCCAAATAACTATGACTATAGAAAATTTGTTTATCAGGATTCCAGATGAAAATGAGAGCAGATTAGTTTAAAAGTTTGGGTTAGAATTTCAGCCCCTTCTATATAGAATCCCTCTTTTTCAGAGATGTTCTATGTAAAAGAACACAAGACTGTTGTTGATGAACTGATGGAAGGCAAGTGGCAGATCACTGAAAAGGAAATTTCTGTCAAGCTATGAGTCACATTATTGACATTCATCAGCATCTGAGATCTGCATTATTGACATTCTTCAATATCTGAAGATTTCTGCAAACTGTGTTCTTCACATACTGATGGAAGAGTTAAATTTGCCACCAATTGTCATCAGAATTTAGGTGAGAAATTTCTTCACAGCATTGTGGCAAGCTAACAAAACATAGTCGTCTTATTATGGCTCAGAAATGAAGGATCAGTCTATGAAATATTATCACAAAGTTTCACTTTCAAAAATTCCAAACTTAGATTTGGTAAGTTTTTGGGACATAGATGGTGTTATTCACATATATATTTTTGAACCTGGCATTGCTATCAGTGCTACACTGCAATGCTCAAAACTTTGACACAATGATGAAGCACAGTTCAGAAGCATAAGAAGGGCATTTTGCTGCATAATGATTAAGACGTGATGTCTGGTTCTTAAGTCTCTAGAAATAACAGAATGTTGATTCTGAAAGAAAATAATACAAAAACCAAATAAAGAGGAATTCTGTGGAAAAAAAAACTATGCCTCATTTCTTTCTATTATTCCTTTAAGGCCTGAAGTGGGATAAAAAGAATGTTCCTCTACCTTCTATATAACTATCAAATGCTGCCCCAGGTGTCTACAATCTCAATTTTTGGTATGAACCAACTCTTCATTAAATGTTAAAGAAGTATTCTATTCAAGAAGTACTGAATAGACTCTGACACGAAAATACACATGATTTTTACTTGTGTGGGCCTCCAAACTGAAGGACAAGAGAAGACAAGGTGAAATTCTTTGTAGGAACTTAAAGACTCTTGGCCAGTTGAATTCAAATCCAGCATTTCCCAATATTAGGGGAGAGATGAAATAGCCAAATCAATAATGCTCCACAGCATGAAAAATGATATGGAAATTATGGTGCTTAAATCGGAATGTTAAAATGTTTCTCTCCACTTATTTTTTTTTTTTAAACTTCTGGTTTGCACGCATGTTCTTTCTTTAACGTATTTCCCTCAGCTTCTTTCAAGAGCTCCAATCTTTCTTCCCTTGATTAAGGGAAGGAAAACTGAGGGTGTCTGAGAAGAAAGCTTGCTTCCAACAGTAGCCCTTATTAGCCTTTTCCATCTAATCCTATAGACAGGACATTTCCAGAACTGAATGCACTCACACCTATGAGGGGAGAAAGCTATAAACGTTGCTATCAGACCCAAAAAAATACCTATCTTCAAGCTTAAAGAACAGAATTGTTAGTCCTGGTTTGAGCCATGTTTCTTCTGGAAACTGGATACGCTGCAAATAGCAGAAACATTCTGACTATAAATTTCTGTTCTGTATAGAAGACATTCCTTAACCTTGGGATGGCACTACGAATATATTGGATGGATTAAAAAATTTTAATCTAAGATAAATGGCTGATTTGCTCTCCTAGCCTGGAACAGAACAAAACTATATATCTGTGCCACAGAGTCCCAAAAGTGCTTTCCAAAAGGCAACTGGACTACTACTTTTTTTTTTTTCGCTTGAAAACATTTTGCTTCTCATCCAAGAAACTTCTTCACTTCTGAGAATGAGCACTGAAGAAGTTTCTTGGATGAGAAGCAGAACATTTTCAAGGAAAAACTAAGAAGGTCCACTTCCCTTTGAAAAGCCCCGCTGGGAAAATCATGACATAGATGATTGAAAATCTCCATAGACATTTATGCCACTAAAAATACCATATGTAAATATGAGCACATCACAGCATGTTTGAGATACCATCCCAAAACTAAGAAATGCCTCTGAGAGAGAAAAGAAATTGTCTTACTTAAAAGAACTAAAATCATTTAAGAAATTAACTGCATAAAAATGCATAAAATATTGTACGCATAGCAAATGTGTGCTGAAAGCCTAATGAATTCCTACCTGTTAAAACGTGGATCTGCATAGGCATCGGGTATGTTGAGGACCTCACCAGTTCTTGCTACCTGACCAGCTATTCCTTTTTCAATAGAAAATCTGCATATATGTAAAAAGATATGTTCTATTAAAGCAATATGCTGATATGAAACAGTAACACTTGTAACTGATGCACGCCATTCATCACTAGATAGAATCTCACAAACTGGGACAAAAGCAGTGGTGGGGTTCAATTTTTTTTTACTACCAGTTCTGTAGGTGTGACTTGGTGGCATGGCAGGGGAAGGATACTATACGAATGTGATGGCGAACCTATGGCATGCGTGCCACAGGTGGCATGCAGAGCCATTTATGCTGGCACATGAACTGCAGGCAAACTTACCTCACTTTGCATGTGTGCACCTCACAGCTGATTTTTGGCAGGTTTGAAGCCTTTTTCAGCCTCCCAGAGGCTTCAGGAAGGCTTCTGCATGCTTCTGCAGACTTTTCAGGCCAAAAACTAGGCCCATTTTGTCACTTCCTGTTTTTCTGGAAATACCAGAAGTGATGAAACGGAACTAGTATTGGGCCTGAAAAACCTGGAGAAGACTTCTTCAAGCCTCTGGGAGGCCAAAAAAGGCTTCAAACTGGCCAAAAATCAGCTGTGAGGTGCAGTGCAGGTAAGGGGGTGACGGGATGGGTGGGTGGAGATTGCACGGGCATTTGTACGGGGCATGGGGTGGGCGCACATTGCCTTCTGGGTGCTGGCATGCAAGCACGAGCATGCAAGTGCACACACAATTTTTGGCACAGGAGCCCAAAAAGGTTAGCCACCACTTCTATATAATCTCCAGTCAGAGGTGGTATTTGGCGGTTCTCTGAACTATTCAAAATTTCCGCTACCGGTTCTCCAGAACTGGTCAGAACCTGCTGAATACCACCTCTGGACAAAAGGCTAAGTTAGAGCTGTTTCCTAAGAGGTGAGATATCCTATACACAAATTAATAAAGTCTAAGCAATAATATCATTAACATCTCACTGTAGCAGAATCTGCTCCCAAAATACTTTTATAGTAATGAAGATATTTTAAGAATGATGTTTTCCCTGAGTCAGGTGCCCTCATGAGTCATCACATTCCCAAAAGATTTCCTGGAAAATATTCAGCACCATGTAGTGTCACTGATGTTGTGCTAAATTTGTAACATCTTGTGAAATGACGAAATACTCACATGGGAACCCAATAGGTTTTCTCCTCCCTGAACAGATTCCACAGATTTTATTTAATCTGAAAGTCTGTTGAAACAGTAGGTAGGGATATCACTTTTGCCTAGACTCTGATGTGGAAAGCCTTAAATAAGCTCCTAGATTTCCGAAGAGGATTGACACGGTCAATGCACATTTTCCACATAGAATTTAAGGGGGGTGGGGGAATCTCAAAAAGGTAACACGAATTTGATCCCCTGGGAAAATACAAAGGATTTGCTCTTCTCTGGTTTTAGTCCCTCTGAACAAAGTCTTAGACAAGAGGAATTTTGAAAAGTAATACCAGGTTTTTCAAGAGAGACTTTGGAATCACTGAAAAGATAGGCTATATTTGGTGGAAGATGATTCTATGTTATGAAATTAAGGAGGCAATTATGGAAAATGTGTTGCTTATTCAGAGTATGGAGAAAATTGTTTTCTATGCCATCAGTAATATCATAGTACACAATGTTGAGAAATTGCCTTTGCAATCACACAGGACCAATTTCTATTACCAAACAACCAGGGGTAGGATTCTACCAGTTTGCACCTATTTGCTAGAATCAGCTATTAACATTCTAAGCAGTTTGGCGAACCAGTTGTTAGAAGAAATTACTGGCCTGATCCTGTAAGGAAGGTAGGAAGGAAACATTCTGGTGTTGCTTATAGAAACTGCCTCTCCGTTAACCCTTATTATACTCTTGGCAGGACTAGACTTCCTGTCTCAGGAACATCTGTGGAGTTTTTTTCCCCTCCTTTGCTGGTACTTTGCTTGTGTGGAGTGACTATTCAAAGTTACAATGGCACTGAAAAAAGTGACTTATGACCATTTTTCACACTTACAACTGTTGCAGCATCCCCTGAGAGGCCAGGTGAGGAATGCCTCGATGTGAGTGATATTGAGTTGGCCACGCCCAGCCAATATCATGACCACCAAGCCACGTCCACCCAGTCACATGACCACTAAGCCATGCCCACCAACTAAGCCATGCCCACAGAACCGGTTGTTAAAAAATTTGAATCCCACCCCTGCAAACAACTATTTCTCCATCTCCATCTAAATTCCTAAAGGCTCCGGAAATGCAGATAGATATTCTTTAAATTGACAGAACATAGAATTATTGGGATGGAAGGCACCTTAGAGGTCTTCTAGTCCATCCCCCTGCTCAAGGCAAGAAACCTTATACCATCCCAGTCAAATCATTGTCCATTTTTGAAAAACTCCAGTGATGGACCATCCAAAACTCCAGGGGGCAAGCTATTTCAGTGATTAATTGTTCTCCTTGTCAGAAAACTTCTTCTTACTTCCAGGTTGGATCTCTCTTTAACAAGCTTCCCCTCATTGCTTCTTGTCCTACCCTCTGTTGCTTTGGAGAATAAGTCGCTCCCTGCTTCTCTGTGACTGTCTCTCAAGCACACATAGTCCTTCACTTACAATAGTTTGCTTAGTGACCATTCTAAGTTAAAGCGGCACTGAAAAAAAGTAACTTATGATGATGTTTCACACTTATGACCATTACAGCATCCCCTCAATCACGTGATTCACATTTATGACAGTTGTAGTGTCCTGGGGTCACGTGATCCCTTCTTGCAACCTCTTGACAAGCAAAGTCAATGGGGAAACCAGGTTCACTTAACAACCGTGTTACTAATTTAACAACTGCAGTGATTCACTTAACAAATGGGGCAAAACTCACTTAACAAATTTCTCACTTAGCAACATAAATTTTGGGCTCAATTGTGTCATAAGTTGAGAACTATCTCTACTGGAAGACACTCTCATGCGCCCCCCTTCCACTATCCTTCTTTTCAATAGGCTAAACACACCTAGCTTCCTCAACTGTTCATCGTATGATTTAGCTCTCAGACCATTTCTCATTTTTGTTGCTCTTCTCTGCACACTTTCGAAGGTCTCAGTGTCTTTTTTGTATTTACTGACCAGAACTGGATGCAGTATTCCAAATGTGGCCTCACTGGTGCAGTATAAAGCAGCATTATCAATTCTTATGATCTTGATGTTATTGCTCTGTTGATGCAACCCAGGACTATATTGGGTTTTTTTTGGCAGCTGCAGCACATACTTAAGTGATTATCTACTACAACACCTAGATCTCTCTCACAGCTACTACTGTTGAGCCGGGAACCATGTATTTTAAACCTATGCATTTGGTTTTTCCTGCCTAGATACAGGGTCTTACTTTTCTCACCATGAACTGCCCCTTGTTATACAGGTAGTCCTCAACTTACATCAGTTCATTTAGTAAGCGTTCAAAATTATTGGAAAAAAGTGACTTATGACTGTTTTTCACACTTATGATCATTGCAGCATCCCCATGGTCATGTGATCAAAATTCAGATGCTTGGAAACTAACTTTATATATTTATATTTATATAATTTATATTGCTGCCTATTTGCCCAAGGTGACTTGAGGTGGCTTACACAATGTAAAACCATTTTTAAAACAAAAAATAAAAAAACAATAAAAACTAACAGAAAGAATCAAATAAATTAATAAAGTACAATAAAACAAAATCTGGAAAAAAATAAAAATAAATAAATAATCACCTCCCAACTCCCACCAACCTCGCCCTGACAACAGCATTTGATGGGTTCCATCCCACTCTGGGTTTCCCAGGCCTGCTGGCAAAACCAGGTCTTCAGTGCCTTTCAAAAGAGTGCTAGAGTGGGGGGCCATTCTAATCTCTGGGGGAATGATATTTCAGAGAGAGGGAGCCACCACAGAGAAGGCCCTTCTACTGGGTCCCACCAGGTGAATCTCCCTCAGGTATGGGACCCACAACATTCCCTGCCTTCCTGCTCTAATGGGTCAGGTAGATGTGACCGGCGAGAGACGTTCCCTCAGATAATCCAGTCCCAAGCCATGAAGGGCTTTAAAGGTGACAACCAGCACCGTGAATTGCACCCAGAAGCCAATGCAGCTCCTGCAGGAGAGGTGGCACAGGTGCACACCAGGGTCTGAACAAAACCATGCAGGCCGCTGCATTTTGCACCAGGTGCTCTTCCATTTATGATGATTGCAGTGTTCCAGAATCATGTGATCACCTTTGGCAATCTTCTGATAAGTAAGGTCAATGGGGAAGCCAGATTTCCTTAATAACCATGTTACTAACAACAACTTCAGTGATTCACTTAACAACTGTGACAGGAAAGGGCATAAAATGGGGCAAAACTCACTTAAATGTCTCCATTAGCAACAGAAATTTTGGGCTCAATTGTGGTTGTAAGTTGAAGACTACCTGTATAGGGCCCAATGCTCAAGTCTGTCAGGATCTTTCTGAATCCCATCTTCTAAACTGCTAGCAATTCCCCCCAGCTTGGTGTCATCTGCAAATCTGATGAATTTCCCTTCTATCCCCTCATCTAAATCATTTATGAAGATGTTGAAGAGCACTGGGCCCAAGTCAAAATCCTACTCCATGTAAATGTAGTTCCATCATGGACTGCAAACAGGGTGTAGTTGCTTAACCAATTGTGAATCCATTTGATGGTGGTACTGTCTATCCCACATTTTTTTATCTGATCAAGAAGTCTGCTATGGTCTACTTTGATAAATGCCTTACTGAAGTCTAAGTATACTATGTCCATAGCATTTTGCTGGTCTTTATCAAAGAAGTCAATAAGGTTTATCTGATATGATCTGTTTTTACAAACCCGTGCTGGCTTCTAGTAATCATGAATACTAATAGTAATAATAATTATTAATAATAATAATTAGTAATAATGAATAGTAATAATGAATAATTCTTCTTCTCTCGTGTCGCTACACTTTTCCCAACCACTGTAGAACACAGGCTCTGGCACAGGCTCAAACCCCATGTTTGGTGATAGGTTGGTGTAGCGTGGTAGAAGGATTCGCAGGTAAACGTGTACCTGACAGGGACCGCGACGTGAACGCTCCTTCTATGGCCCCATAATGAATAATGAATACTTCAGCTTCAACTATAATAACACTAGAGCAAACAATAGATACAAACTCAAGGTTAATCGCACCAAACTTGATTGCAGGAAATACGATTTCAGCAACAGAGTGGTCAATGTCTAGAATACTCTACCTGAGTCTGTGGTTTTTTTCCCCAAACCCTAAAAAGTTTAACCTTAGACTGTCTACTATTGACCTCACCCCTCTCCTAAGAGGTCTGTAGGGGGCATGCATAAGTGCACCAACGTGCCTACCATCCCTGTCCTATTGTTTCTTTTGTATATTTTTTATTTTTCTTATATGTATCCATGTAAGCAATTGACAATTGCTTATCTTGTAAGCAATTGACAAATAAAAATAAATTAAAAAATAAATAAATCACCTTATTCATTTCTAGGTGCTTACAAATTCTCCACTTGATTATCTTTCCCAGGATTTTCCTAAGTATTCATGTCAAGCTGATTAGTCTATAATTTCCTGGATTGATTTTTTTCCCTTTTTGTAGATTGGTACCATGTCAGCTCTTTTGTAGTCCTCTGGTAGTTTCCTTGTGGTACAGGATCTCTGAAAGATTACATTCACTGGCTCCGATCAGATATGCCAGCTCTTTCAGAACCCTGAGATGCAAACCATCTGATCCAGGTGATTTGTGATCAATCAGTGTGGATAGTTATGATAAGAGTTTTGCAGAGGAATCAGATTGATAGGAAAATGTAAGAAATGAATGAACCCTTTCACTTAAAACATAAACACCATTTTCTGGAAAATACAGGCTGGAGCTATCATGGGAAAGATGTAGACATAGTTTAGAACAAATAATTTCAATCCCATTACTTCAGTTCCAGGAGCCATCCACTTAAAGACACTTCAGAGGAGAAAAGAACACCCTTACAGAGTTCTAAATATAGAATATCAAATTCTGTGTATGGCACTGATACAACGCTGATAGTTGGGAGCACGTCTATCCAACCTGAGAAAAAGCTTTCAGGATTGTATACTTCTTTGCCCATACTGTCCAACCTGACTTAGAGGAATGGAAAAATTAAAGTGATTGCTTGCTTGTTGCTTTTATTTCTGCTATGGCTCGTTGCTCTTTGAAGTCTCCTTCAATGATGGAACTCTTAAAGAATTCTATAACAATATTGCCTTTCTAAAAAGGTAAGGCAGGAAGTCAAGTACAAATTAAGAGTAGGTCCTTCCCTGAAGACCTCCTTTTTAATACCATAAACTTGGATAGGTTTTTTTTACTTCTTAGAGGAAAATTAAGATAATAGCATGACAATAACTTCCAAAGTTAACTCTTTGAATATTCTTATTAATCTGGGTAAAATTTATAACCTTGTTGGGTACTGGAATAATGTATAAATAGCAAATAATCTATCTGAATGATCTATCATTCAGTTTGCTCATTCACTCTCCTTGTTGAGTGGGTTGCCATACAAACTGAATAAACAAACAAATTAATCTGAAGGCGTCATCATAATTTCAGGCCCACAATTATGATAACACCAAATTGTTATTTCAAAACATAACAAAACTAACTTCAATGAGAATGAAATAATAGAATGATGAAAACTGTCACAGAATCTGTAAATACAGACAGAAGCTGAATTAAAGTATGAAACTTGTAAAAACAGACTACTCTTCTTACCTTATTTCTTTGGTCTTTCTGAAGACAGGTTTCCCTTCATGTACTTCTCCAATATCAAACAAGTCTGAATACAACTCATTGTTCTTCTGATCTACCTGGAAGAGTGCACAGCGATCTGCATTCACCAGGTTTTTTGCATATATCTACAAAGAGCAAAGCTGGATTAACCAAAGTGGGTGTGGAACAAGGCCGGAATTGTCTTATATACCAAGAATAATTAATCTCAAAACATATACAATTTCTGTCTTTTTTATGGAGCTAGGTAGATGGTTATATACTTACCGGCATTTTCATGTTGAGAGACCCACTAACTTTGATTAAATTATTTTCTCCAAGATCAGGCTTCACCAGTCCGTAATCGTGGAAGATGAGGTTCTTAAAACCTCTCAATCTTTACAAATTTAGTATATAAAAACTTCAGGTGTTGTTAATTTTAATCTAACTAAAATGTTTAATGACTCAAATGACAGATGCAAAGTATTTTTTTCTGGTGATAATGTTGCATTATAGTAAATAATATAACAAATTGAAACAAAAGGATATTTAAACATGTGTATTTTTAGTTTATTAATAGAAAACATGGGGATAATCTTTTTTGCCAAAAGCATGGTGCAGATAAAATACATACTTAGTCCAAATTATGTTTCTTTCCCAATAACATGCATTCATATAATGAAAAAGCAAGCTGAAAGAAAGCAATTGATCACTGTTTTTATTTAATGTACTTAAACAAATAGTCAAGCTACTTCTAACATATAATGTTACTAGTAAGATAATAAATAAAAGGTTCAGTTCAACATGTAATGTTGAGTCTCTACTATTTAAGCATTTAAAGATCTCTAGGGATACATTCCTGTTGCTACACTTTTAATTATTGAATTTAATACTAATTTTACACTACATATTAAAGTTTTGTATTTTGTTTGTTTTTAAAGTTGTCTCCTGCTGAGAGTTTATTTAAATAAATGGCAGGATATACATGTTATACACATTTAATCATCAAAAGCTCCTCTTCATGTTTTGTTAATTCTCCTTTCCTCCTATGCCATCTCTGTGAAGTCCTAAAGAGAACTCCAACTCAATCTATCAATCAACCCATCAGAATAGATCTGGAAGGGACCTGGGAGGTCTTCTAGTCCAGTTCACTAGCATTGATCTGCTGATGGGACAAGGGTTTACTAAGGAAAGGAAGAATTTGCAAAACCCTTTTTTTCTGAGACAGAAAGAATTCATGAGCATTTAGCTCTGCTCAAATAGCCTTTCTTCCAAGCTACCGTTGGCAAGTGCTTGTTGTTATAGAGAAAGATACTTCAAAGTGTTTCAGATTCATTTTGAACCATATGAAATAATTTTAGAGACAAATGTTATTTTGCTTTGAATCTCACCATGCTGTCTCTACTGTTATTTATAGCAGTGGTTGCAACCGGTGGGCCGGGGATCACTGGTGGGCCATGAGAAAATTTTGGTGGGCCACAGAGAAATATCCCCCCCCCCAGAGCACTCCCCCCAAAGCAATTAATCCAGGCTGTGCAGGAAAACAAGGCTGTGCCACGCACATGGCTCACAGGAACCCTCCCTGCCCACTCACTCCTTACCCAGCAAACTTGCCTGCTAAATTGCTATTTCTTTTTTCCGACCATCAGCTGTTCTGCTGTGTCAAGAGATTTAGATTAGCTAGAAAGCAGGAACTTGTTGAATATTTTTGCTTTCTAGCTAATCTTTAGATGGCCGAACCTTCCTTAGGACTGAAACAGTGCAGACTGAGCTGGCCAATGGCAGAAACACAGATCTCTAAGTGAATCTGTGATTCTGTGAGCAACTCAATCTGCCTGCCTGCTTTGCCTGATTTTGGGTAAAAGTTGCTCTTTTTTTATAAAAAAAATCTATATTTATATAAATATTTATAATATTTACATACAAGCCATGCCAGCCAGTCACATGCCTACCAAGCCATACCCACAAATTAGGCTACGCCCACAGAACCGGTTAGTGATCCCCAGGATTTAAAATTATGAGTTTGGTGGTCCACAAGGTTGGCGACCCCGATTTATAGCACTGTCATCATTTTTTCCAGGTAGCATTACATCAAAAGTTAGATATCAGGTCCATAATCACATTGTTAAAAATTACCTAGCTGTTCTTCCCCCTTTGAATTAGTGAAAACATTTTCAAGTTTTTATTATAAATATGCAAAACGGCTTGCAAAGGACATACATGTAAAAACCCAGTTGTTAATACATGAAGCTAACATAGTGAAATTTTAAGAATTTGATTGTGTTACTTCTGGGAATCAACCTTTCAAATATTCACTGGTTTCACAAAAATTCTAGGACGCAATACTGATCACCAAACCCCAGTCTGCATAGAATTGCAGCAGAGAATTGCATTTTCACAATGCCTGAAAGATTTTTGAGGTCTGGATGGGGGATAACAGGCTTCAGCTGAACTTTGGAAAGATGCAGTGGCTATGGATGCAGGGAACCTCAGGATCCAGTTGTTTATCATGTTTGGTTTTGGAGGGAGATGCGCTAGTTTTGGGGCTCTCCTAAATTCATGACTCTTGCTCAAAGAGCAGGTGACAATCATGGCTAGAATCATGGCTACAATCATCTACTCTCCATACTACTGCATTCTGCAAAACTTGTACATATGTTTCATATTGTTTGTTAAAATTTAAAATTCTGAACCCTATATACTACATTTCAAAGATTCTGTGGCCTGAATAATACTGAAATTTAAGTAAAAGTTACCTTACCATTATATTTTCAAGTAGAGAATCTATTGCAACTATGTTATCAAAGTAGGTTCTGGAGAAGGAAAAAAAAAAACAAATTTCTTATTGTAATGAAATTCTTTTCAGATTTTATCATGATCTATATTGTTTTAAATTTATCAATTTAACATATTTTTTTTACCTATGTCAGAAAACTTACATTTTAAGTTTTCTTACTGATCTAGTTTTCTAGGTACTGGACTCCAAAAGTTATCTCGAACAATGAAAGGTGTTATGAATCATATAAAAGACCTATAAGATTGGTACACCAAAGGCAACTACTAATCTCTGTAAGGTTCCAGTGGGAATTTGGTATTCCTCCCAATGAACAGATTAAAGTTGTTCTGTCCTAATCTACATACTTGAAATCCCCGCGTTTTGATTGGCTAAAGCGCGGGGATTTCTGATTGGCCAGG
>BHEV01009326.1:0-37554 GCA_004319985.1 Emydocephalus ijimae | reverse complement strand
GTTGGCTCCACAGCCAGCGCAAGGGCATAAGGACTTCGGACGATGGTCCCGATCAGACCGCAATCGGTGGACCCCTTCTTCCTCGCTGTCTGATGACGAAGAGAGGTCCTCATGGTGCGTGGTGGCGGCCTTCTCTTCTGCGTTGGTAGGAACGTCACCGGTCATTGGCGGTACAGGGTTTCGGGTTTTTCGAAGCTGTGCGGCCGACTTCTTGGTTGCCTCTGCCGCAACCGCATCAGCGATGGCATCAGCAAGGCTGATGTCGCCTTTCGCCATCAACTTGCTTTGCAACGCTGGTGCATCTAGTCCCAGAACTATTCAATCTCTCAGTGACTCTTCCAAATCGGCGAACCTGCAGAGGCCCCCCAAATTTCGGAGGTCTGCCATGAAATCGGCCACGCTCTCCCCCTTACATTGGTTTCTCTGATAAAACTCGTGGCATCTCACGAGTGTAGGCACGGTCGGAGCGTAGTGGCCTTTCAGGAGGGGTTCGAGGTCGTCCCAGCTCATGGCCTTCACTTCTCGAGGCTTGGCGAGTGCTTTGGCCATCTTGAAGACGGCTGGGCCTCAATGCTTTAGGAATAACGCTCTCTTCTTTGCCAGTGTGGCGTCTTTTAGGTTGTTTGTCTCGAGAAACATTTGAAAACGATCCATGTAGGATTCCCAATCTTCTTGATTTGGGTCGAACGGAGCGGGTGGTATGCTGCCGCCGGACATGGTTTTCCATTGTTGGCGTCGTCTTTCATGTGCTCAGTGTTTGTTTCTCAGTTTCTTCGGTTCAGGCGTCTCCACATCCCATCCTCGTCGCCAGTGTTAAGTACTGGGCATGGGTCGAAATAACTGGAGACAGTCTTTGAACGGTGAACTTCAGCTCTTTATTTGCATAGTGACTTGAATAACAACAACAGTGAACCCTGCCTTATATAGGCATCTCTTGTACGATTCAACCAATAACGAACTGGGAATGCTATCTCTTTTAACCAATAGGAACTCTTAGTTAAGGACCAATCAGGTTCGTTAGAGCTGACCAATCCTGGTCTAGCCGCCTAACAGCCAATCAGAAGTGCAGGGCCAGAACCCTGCACTTTACCTCAAGCTCCGACTTTATTAATTTACTGTATACACAACACAAGTAGCTTCTTCAGTCTGAACACCTTGGTTAGGGGGACCTCATATATGTCCTCCATGGTGGCTTCATTTCTCACCTAATCCAAATAGGCTCACTTAGGTGAGTGTGCAGGGAATGTTATGAGTAGCTGCTCCTAAAGCTTTTCTTTTTCGGTGGGTCTGTCCATCCTAAAGATCATACAGTAGAACCTCTCGTCATGAACGTTTCTGATCATGATCAAATTGGATTCCGACCAAAAAATTTACAAAATTTTTGAATCTGGTCATGAACACATACTCAGGTGATGATCAAACATGACCCTTGACCCAGAAATTTCTGAAGTTGAAACATTAGAAGATGAAGAAATTGCCAAAATTATGGAACAAATTATGGTCGTGACCAGACGTTCTACTGTATATCAAAACATAGGAAGAGTAAAGTAGTGTGTGCAGTCCAGTGCAGTGAGCAGAGTTCAGAGCTCTACACTGAAGAAACCAAGCAGCCTTTACACGAGAGGAACAACACCCAGGACCTGTATTAGCAGTATGCCATCATTTAAAGGAAAAAGGACACTCTTTTGAGAACCATAATTTTCACATTTTGGACAGTGAAGATAGATAGTTGAGAGAGAAGTGAAAGAATCCATTTATGCTGGAGTGGAATCCAATAGAGGTGGATGGATTCCTCAGACACAACCTGTCTCCTATATTTTATGCTGCTCTTGCATCAGTGTCCAAGAAGAGCAAGACCATTTCACAGTTTCACCAGGCAGGACACATTTAGAAGAAAAGATTTAGGAGCTATGACTCTCTGCCTAGTCCCCTAACAAGCCTATTCAGGTTTGGTGAGAAATGAAACTTCCCTGGAAGACATATTTGGGGTTCCTCTAAGCAACTTGCTCACACTAAAGAAGCTACTTGGATAAGCAGCAAAATGTTTCAGACCAAAAAGAAAAGAAGTCCAGTTGACATAATTCAACTCCCAGATAATCTGTGAAAGGTTCTTTCCTTCTTTTCTTGCTGTGTGGTTCACTTCAATATACTCCACCACAAAGCAAGGAAACATATATCCATGAGTAGCAGTTAAACATTTCAGTTTGGTGAGGTTGCTGTATAGTTGGTGCACTATCTATGGTAACTTAGAAACAAATTGGTGATATTACTTTGGATAGAAAGTAAACTGTAAAAACAATTAAGTCTTGCAGGCTCAATAGACAGTATGAGTTGGATCAGATGTAACATGTAGATTCCTCTCTTCCTGCATCCTTCTCTGGATTTTCATAAGCTTTTCAAAAAACCACACATACAGAAACTTACATACAAACACACACAAGCTATTTTAAAAGATTTTTCAGCAAGCCCTTGAATTCAACATTGGGAAGTTCTCTCCCTCATACTAAACATTTCAAGTAAGAATGATTAGGGTAGGGGCAGAAATGTTTTTATCTTTTCAAAAATAGTATTCAAGCATCTTCAGTTATTCAGCTTACTTTGAGAAAACACAATTTAGAACTGAACCCAGTCATATATTAATGGTCTGCCTTTTTTAAATGGCTGAAAAGTGATATAAAATACCTTACTTTATCAATATATTTTCATAGATTTTTGACAATGGTACAATTAGGCAATTTAGACGCTGGCACCCAAAATCTAAAGCATGGGTGTCAAACTCACATTACAGCAGCATCATGTGACGTACCTTCGCTAAACCGGGCATGGGCGTGGCCAGCGCATGACACAGTCAGCCCATGGGCCAGGACTTTGACAGCCCTGGTCTAATGGAATGAAGGATTTCATATAATAATAGCAAGAGAACTCTGATGCTTTTAGGAACTGTATTGAATACAGTATTGTATAGTATTGTAATACAGAACTGTATTTGGATTTCTGATCCAAAGTTTTGTCCCAGTGGTATATTGACTTTAATACCAATAGAGTTGAACTCCAAAATGGGTCCATCATATTGGACAGAAATATATACCATTGGTTTTTAAATGTGAAAAAAGAATTGCTTATTTTAAATATGATGTATCAGGAAGCACCAGAAAAGTGTGACCCATGTAGAGTAAGGCAATTTTGTTCAAAATAGCTGGAAACTTAACATTTTCAATTCCTCAAGGAAATATTATCATAAGAAAGCTTCAGTGCAATAGAGCAGAAAACTAAAATCAGGAGGATTTAGACATTTGAGGTATTTACAGTTTTTTTTTAAATGATTGTATAATAAAAATAGTTGGAGCTGAAGATGTTGCTACTGTGTATATTTGGGCAAATATTTTTATTTCATTTCCTCATATAACAAAAATTAATTATTCCCCTCAGAAATTGATACAAAAGCATCAATTCATTTTATCTATTCCAACATGGAATAAATATTAACAGATTCAATCCATATTAACAGTTTGTCAGCATTCTAGATTATTGTCCATTTCTGCATACCAAATTTTTGCTTCTTTCTCTATTCTCACAAGATTAAGCTTCTAAAAATAAGCCAAGTAATGAAAGATGATTGAGTCAATCAAGAGCATCCATGGTGGAAGGGGCAAAAAGGTCAAGATGACAACCATGACCACAAACAAAGCCTCATATTCTTTTTCACATGTGTATTCACTCATGCAAAGAGACACAGAACTTGAATGGCTTGGTCACAGCTAACATTTTTGGGTTTTTTATTTTTATTCCTGTGAATGACCCTTGAATACAATCCTAACTCCCCTCCAATAAAAGTGTGTCAGCTGAAACACCATTAGTCCTCACTTGTACTTTTAGAAAAGAATAAACATTGTAATCCATTAAAAAAATTCCTAAAGAAAAGAAAACATTGAAAGAATAAAAAATACATATTGCTTGACTTTATAAAAAAAACATTTTTGCTTTTAATGAAAAGTAGGATCCACTTGGGGATTATTGAAAATTATTGGATTATCAGTAATACTTTATCAGTCCCTTATTTGCAGATTTTAAAGCAGATCCTTGTATCAACACAGTCCATATCTTTCAGATATAGTTGTTCATTGTTGTTCAATATGGCTAGAAGACACCAGGATGAGAAAGGCTGGGCTAGATCTAATTATAGAAGGTGATACTTTCTTATTTTTGCTTATATCCTTCACCATGTTCAATTTTCCAAAAAAGAGACAGATCTAACATATGGATGGTATGTTTTGACAATACATTTGCACAAAGGTCCAATAATTTATACTAGAAGATGATACTAGTATAATGAAGATTTATTTGGGAACTTAGATTTGTCAGGGCTTTAGGACATTATGCTTAACCCTTGCATGTATAGATGCTAATTGAGAAGTGCTCATTGAGAAGTGTAGATAGATCCAGCCTAGCCAGATTTTATAGGATAATTGTTTCCTTCTGAATCACTTGAACTTTCTTTTATATATAGCATGTAGAATGCAATTCTCAAAAATCCATAACTATGAAATCAAGTTTGCACATACCAAAGGGCACGGAACACAAAAGTATTCTTTACACAGTAGATGGCACAGTAGCCATGGAGTTGTTTTTTGCAGTGTTGGAGTTGACTATTACATTAAGTAGATGTAGATACTGAATGTGGCATTGGAACCTAGCATAATTATTACATAATGCTAACTGATGTTCATTGTATCTATCTGAAGTAAAATCTTGAAGAGAAAGATTGAGAGAAAGGGAGGGGGTTTCTTAAATCCAGAAACTTGCGTGACTCACAATAGGACAGGTGAAAAACAGGCACATGTGTACATTGAGTAGCCCATGAAGACCTTTTCTCTCATCAGTCTCTTGTCCTTCACCTCATGGGTCAAAATAGCTCATAGGAAAAAGAATCCTATGAATCTCCAAGAGAATAGAATAGCACTTAGACTTATATACTGCTTCATGGTGCTTTACAGCCCTCTCTAAGTGGTTTACAGAGTCAGCATATTGCCCCCAACAATCTGGGTCCTCATTTTACTGACCTGAGAAGGATGGAAGGCTGAGAAGAGTTCTGATCCCACTAGAACACCCCAATATCTTTATGTACTCTACCAAAAACTTCACATTAATTACTCTTATACTTAATTACTCTTATGCTAATTATTCTTATACTATTCCTTATATTAAGGAATAACCCAATGTAAGAACCCAATCTAATTCGGGTATTTTCCCACGTCATTATAGTTGTGCTTTTAAAGTTGTAGCAGAATCTCATCTGCCATCATCAGGCTTTTGTATTGTGCTCGTCATATATACATGGGGCAGTGGTACCCTATTTGAATGAGCTTTTATCTATTTAATGTTAAGATTGCTATTTAAAAGCAATCAGGCAGTGAACTGGTTAACTGCAGTATTGCTCAATCTATCATTTTGAGGAGGGGGGAATATACTAACTGATTCTCCTCTGTTGTAACACACATAAAATTCCTGATTCCTTTTGTTTTAATTTTTTTAACTCACTAGAATTTGGAGACATTTTTTTCGAAGAAGTGCAACAGCAATGGCAAACATGCCACACTGAGCTAATTTATGATTTATGTCCCATTATTTAGTCTGACTACATAGCCTTAAAAGATGCCAAAAAGTAAAAGATGCAGAGGTGAGCTTTGATTTCATAGAAACTGACTGCATCTTCTCTTCTGTCTTCAACTGCATTAGACACGGGAAGGGAAGAGGGAGAGTGAAGGGGGAGGGATATACTTATTGCAGCTGGAAAAGTTAATATACATAAATGGCACTCTGTGTTTTGTGTTTGTGTGCGAGTGTGCGAGCGTGTGTATGCAAAAAGTTGTAATAAGTCATAAGATTTTGAGTCAAGGCAATGCAGGCATGCAGAGGGAGCAATTTCCAACCATCCAACATTACTTCAGGTGATACAGTTCATCTTTCTCTGACTTACAATGTTAAAATGTGCCCACAGCTGAGGTGCTTAGGGATTCCACTTGCCATCAATGTCCAGCTACAGAAAATAGAAAAACCTGAGAGATATCCCAGGGCTCAACAAATTTACTTTTTCAGTTGCTCTGATTTCCTTCAGAATGTGCCTTTGGGCATTTGGGTCTTCATTTGCTTTAGTTTCCTGTAGTATTTCCTGTCATCTTTAAAAAAAAAAAAAAAACCATTACTGATTACAGAGGCAGCTTCTACCAACTTCCATTTAGGAGGGTTTCAGCTGGCCTAATAAACCTTTCCAAGGTGAATAGACTTATTCCCTTGTAGCCCAGTCCTGAGGTTAAGATAACATTTTAATCAGACACGGTTGCCACAGCTTGAGAAAGGCTGAATTCAGCAGAGATATAAATGCTATTCCCACCAGAGAAATTCATAGTATTATTAGTGCATTAGCTCTCCCAGAAGAGAAAGCTGACATGTTAAGGAAGGAAAATATAAGTCAAATATAAAAAAGAGGAAATAAAAAAGAGATAAATAATTTTTGCTCCGTACACAATACATGTGCAGATATGTATGTTTTATTTTTTAAACACATCCCTCCAGAAATGCAATAAGTCTTACCTAATCATTCATGATGGCAGGATTTGTAAGAAAGGAGCTAAGGGCCTGATGCAAGATGTGGAATTCCTATTCCTGCTCTGTAGATAGTGTTAAGTCCTGAGCATGGGCGCAAGGAACGGAGACGAGACATCGAACGGTGACTTCAACTCTTTATTGTGAAATAAGAACAGAGCAAATACTTGGGCAGCAGCAGCTCTTTTATAGAGCTGGCTGCTGTCAAAACAACCAATGATTTGAGTTTACCGCTCTAACAAGTGGCCAATCAGAGAGGCCCGTTAACAGCCAATCGGACTGACCAGAAATGACCAATCACGACTCGCTATTTGCGGGCCAATGAGAAGTGTAGGATAATGAGCCTGCTGCAAAGTAAAGCTATTAAGGGTTGTTACTTATGCGATGGCTTAGTCCATAACAGAAAGAAATACCTTTAGTTTGCTAGGTTAATATAATTATTAACTTCATGAACTGAGGGATATGTCACAAAACTTCTCTTTATTTAATATAATTATAAACATCCTTATTCAGAAGCAAGTTCTATTGCAACTCTAGATAGACATAGAACAAGCAACATATATATTTTTTAAAAAAGAGAGAGAGAGAGAAATATCAAACCTTCATCCTGGATGTCCTTATGATGGGTGAAGAAACCTGAATGTGGATAAATAAAATGAAGATTGATTCAAAAGAACCCTTGGGTTTCCTGAGATTGATAATTAAGCTAATTAAGCCATAACACCTGCAAAGGGTCCCTGGGCCTTTAAATGGTCTCTCAGTCTGGTTCAGTAGGAATCACAATCATGGGAAAGACTGCTGACCTGACAGTTGTGCAGAAAACCATCATTGACACCCTCCATAAGGAGGGAAAGCTTCAAAAGGTAATTGCAAAAGAAGTTGAATGTTCCCAAAGTGCTGTATCAAAGCACATTCATAGAAAGTTATGTGGAAGGGAAAAGTGTGGAAGAAAAAGTTGCACAAGCAGCAGGGATGACCACAGGAGAGGATTGTCAGGAAAAGGCCATTCAAAAGTGTTGGGGACTTTCACAAGGAGTGGACTGAGGCTGGAGTCAGTGCATCAAGAGCCACCACACACAGACAGATCCTGGACATGGACTTCAAATGTCGTATTCCTCTTGTCAAGCCGCTCCTGAACAGCCAATAGCGTCAGAAGTGTCTTACCTGGGCTAAAGAAAAACAGACCCAGTCTGTTGCTCAGTGGTCCAAAGTCCTCTTTTCTGAGGAGAGCAACTTTTGCATCTCATTTGGAAACCAAGGACCCAGAGTCTGGAGGAAGAATGGAGAGGCACACACTGCAAGATGCTTGAAGTCCAGTGTGAAGTTTCACAGTCTGTGTTGATTTGGAAAGCCATGTCATCTGCTGGTGTTGGCCCATTGTGCTGCATTAAGTCCAGGGTCAACGCAGCCGTCTACCAGGATATTTTGGAGCACTTCATGCTTCCTTCCGCAGATGAGCTTTATGGGGATGCTGACTTCATTTTCCAGTAGGACTTGGCACCTGCCCACACTGCCAAAAGCACCAAAACCTGATTCAATGACTGTGGGATTACTGTGCTTGATTGGCCAGCAAACTCACCTGACCTGAACCCCATAGAGAATCTATGGGGCATTGCCAAGAGAAAGATGAGAGACATGAGACCAAACAATGCAGAAGAGCTGAAGGCATCTTGGTCTTCCATAACACCTCAGCAGTGCCACAGGCTGATAGCTTCTATGCCACACTGCATTGAGGCAGTAATTGCTGCAAAAGGGGCCCAAACCAAGTACTGAGTACATATGCATGCTTCTACTTTTCAGAGGTCTGATATTGTTCTATGTATAACCCTTGTTTTATTGATTGCATGTAATATTCTAATTTTCTGATATTGTGGATTTGGGGTTTTCATGAGCCGTAAGCCATCTTCATCACAATTATGACAAATCACAGCTTGAACTATCTTGCTTTGCATGTAATGAGTCTATCTCATATATTAGTTTCACCTTTTAAGTTGCATTACTGAAATAAATGAACTTTTGCAGGATATTCTAATTTTTCGAGTTTCACCTGTACTTCAAACGAAAGCAAAACAAATAAACAATGTCTTGTCCAGATCCAATGCCTATGAATTCACCCTATTTCTGACAATGGTCTTCAGGCACACTTCCTTTTCAAGTTGCACTTCCCACATTTGCCTGGAACAAAGCAACCATTTCATCCCTCTAAAGTTAATGACTTATTGAAACTATAATCACAGTCTTGCAATATGTACTGCCTTTCATGCAGATTTGTAAACAGTTCAAAGCCTCCCGTAAGATGGCAAATCTCCAGTGTCCTGTTCTTCCCCTGTAATTAAAGTGGGCAGAATGTAATGGGGGGGGGGAATGAAAACAAGCCATGGAGAAGATATGTCACCAAATGATAAATTGCATTAAATGGCTTTATTAATAGCACCGCCCCACAATTTGCATATTAATTGTAGGGAGGTGTTAATTTGAGCATTTTAAGCTTGCATCCACAAACTTGTTTGCATGCTTTGTTCCACCTGGACCTGTTTGGAAGTCTGTCAAAAACCTAACAAGCAGAAAAATATTGCATTGGAAAATACACATGCATGTTTAATTAAGCTAGGGCCACTGAACATTTCTCCATATATTTAGCTGTTGAGACTTCAGCAGTACCAGACCATCAGGCATTATCACCTTTTGAAGTATTGCAGATTCTTTAATATTTAAAGCACAGAGCAGACTTTTAATATAAAATTCTAGCAGACCATAGAAGATTAAAGATGCATTATAAATGTGACAGTTTGCAAATGGCATGGCAGTATTAAAAAGAAAACCCCTTGATATTTTACAACATATTTTCCAGGTGTATCCTAAATTATGAATACAATTAAATAGCTGTAATTATTCTCAGGGAATGGGGTTGCAGCTGAAATGTCCATTCCCAGTAAAAAAAAAAAAAAAAAGTGATCAACTCTTAATATCGAGAAGTACTAATGTCTGTATTGTTGTGTTGTTTAAACAACTTTCCTTCATCAGAAAACAGAAGCTGATGCTAATGATTAGGATCCATTCAGGACCTTCTACAACAGGGGTATCAAACTCAAGGTCCGCGGGCCAGATCCATCCCGGGTGCGGTGTGCTTGGATCTGACGTTCAGGGCCGCCCTGGAAAAGGACCGGCCCACGGTGCTCTGTCAATTAAAATGGAGCTGGGGGGCTACCAAAACAAGCTAAAAACGAAACAAAAGGATAACTATTTCCCCTTTTGCATTTATGCATGCAAGAAGGGACAAGAAAGGAGGCAAAGACAAAGACAAATAAGGAAAGATGGGAAGAAAGCAAGGAAGGAAAAATAAGGAAAGAGGGGAAGGAAGAAGAAAGGAGAATGAAGAGGGAAGGAAGGAAGGAAGGAAGGAAAGAAAGAAAGGAAGGAAGGAAGGAAGGAAGGAAGGAAGGAAGGAAAGAAAGAAAGAAAGAAAGAAAGAAAGAAAGAAAGAAAGAAAGAAAGAAAGAAAGAAAGAGGGAGGGAGGAGATTATAATGAGAGTGAGCGAGGGTCTGAGGGAAGTCCTGTCTTAGCACTTGACCACCACAGGTGCCTCAACATGAGTGATGTTGAGCTGGCCATGCCCACCCTGACCATGTTTACTCTGGCCACACCCACCCCTGCCCCCCAAGGTCAAACACAATCCTGATGCAGCCCTCACTGAAATCGAGTTTGACACCCTTGTTCGACACCATAGCAGAGACGCGTCCCACACATGTCAATTTACTGATAGCAGAGACTCAGTTCAAGTGATATTCATAAAGACATTAAAGATGCCATAGAACGTATGGCATACAGTGGTGTATTTATAACTGAACTGATGTGAATCTACAACAGAATCTCATGCAGAAAATGAACTGTCTGCTATCTCTTTGGGTTGCATACTTAACCACATCCAAAGTTGTTCTTTTAAAAAAGACAAATAGATACAATCCCATGTACAACGATTATATAATCAGGGGGTCTCTGAGCAAATCTGAGGTATTCTTGCCACATTACCAAACATTTCTCCTGGCCTTTTTTTCTAAACCCCCAGTATTAAGAAGCAAAGCAAAGATAGATTGCATAGGACCAATTATTTTTTAAATGAAAACATCATGAAGCACTGTCTCCAACTCTAACAATATTCTGTGTTCACCATTTTTAATGAGAAAAATGTATTATAATTTATAGCTAAGTTGAAAGACTTTAAGATTTGGCCTCGGGTACTGTTAAGTTCTGCGCATGGGCGCAAGGAACGGAGACGAGACGGTGAACAGTGAACTTCAACTCTTTATTAATCATCGTGAACAGAGCAAAAACCTCGGGCAGCAGCAGCCCTTTTATAGGGCAGGCTGCTGATCTAGTAACCAATGAGAAACGTGGAATGTTAACCCCTTGAACCAATGAGAGTGGCTCATTAACAGCCAATCAGATTCTCCTGAACGGACCAATCCGATATCGCTATTATCGGCCAATCAGAAGTGCAGGATTAGAACCCTGCTTTTTCTAAAGGTTTGATAAAACTTTATTTAAGTATTTTATTAGTTCATAACAGGTACATCTGCCTGAGGGGTTCAGAAGCAGCACCCCTGAATCTCTTTGATACTATGGTGTTGTTTGGCTCTGCTCAGGAGCTGAACTGATGTATTCCTGGGTCTGCTGCGATGTATAAGAAACAATAGTTTATTTGTTTTGAAAATGGTAAAAAGTTTTGCACTCTGCAGGTGGTGGTCCATTTTCCTATCTGCTGAAATTTCTGCTTTATCCTGACTCCTGGACTTCAGCCATTTCAAATAGGAAGATCATGTGCTGCTTCCTATATCCTCCTTATAAGAACCTTTGGGATTTCATTTCCGTGCTTGTTTGTTTGTTTGACTATTGTTGCATATTGCTCAACAAATGGACACGGTTGGTGCCAGCAATTTATCTCATTTCCATTTTGTTTGGAGTGTGTATGTTTGTGTGTTTGTAGTCAATTTTGCACTCCCTGCCATTTTTTTTCTTTCAAGATTTTCGGAAGTGGTTTGCCATTGGCTGCTTCCTAGGGCTGATCCAGAGTGACAGGCCCAAGATCACTGAGCTGGCTTCATGTCTGACATGAAACTAGAACTCCCTGTTTATTGGCGCCTAAGTACTACGCCACGCTGGCTTTCTTACTGGATTTTGTTTCAGTTTTTTTTTTCCTGCCTTTTTTCATATACAGTACAAGTCAAGGCAATAAACACACCAATACTCTTTCTTATGTTCCCCACAGCAGCAAGCTGAGTGAAATGAATTGGACTGATAGAGAGTGACTAGCCCAAAGTCACCCAGCCAGCTTTCTTGCCTAAAATAGGACTAGAACTCACTTAACTTTTAGACCAGCACCTTTACCCACTATACCCACTATCCATTACAACTGGATGGGAGTGAGATTTTTATTATTGCAAAACTTGCAGGAACTTAAAGTGGGCAGTGAATTTTCTCTCCTTGTTTAAAGCAGTTTACATAGATAGTTGGAGATCACCTTAAAACTTTCTGTGTGGGATTGGGGAATGGAAGCAATGACAATCTGGAAATGTTTGTAGTACGGAAGCTACAGTACAGTAAGGGAACAGTAAATACATAATAAAATTGATTGACTGATTAACTTGCCTCAAATCGCAGTTTGCCAGACAACCGCTGTGAGATAAAGCGAGTAATCAAAAGGAAAACCAATAATAGCCACATAGAATAATTCACAGAAGCTCACATTAAGGAAAAAAATTAGACAGGTTAGTTTGGAGATATTTTTGTATGGTCATTTAGTCTCATGTTTGCAAGAGATATCATGGGCTATAGTATCCTTCCCCACCTGGGGCCCTCCAGATGAGGTGGAAGTAAACTCCCAGTATTCCCAGCATGTATACATACAGACATGGCATATATTTTGCGATCTGTCATCTTCTTAACTCTCTTGACAAGTCAATATGTATGGCACCATTTTAAGCTGGACAAAAACACCTCTAGCCGTCTCGCTTCTTGAGCATCTAGGAGCAAAATATCTTTTGACTTCTGAGGCTGAAAATCCCCCAAGACCTTTCCTTCTTGGCAGGAGAAATCCAGTGATAATATCTAGAGCTCACCCTGAGCTTAAACTGTAATCCTATGAAAAATCCAAGTGACGTAGGGTAAAGTATGCAAGCTATGTTATTTCCAAGGGCCCCAAAACATGCATGGTCAAGATTTTTCAGGTTCGCTCTTTATATTTATTAGTTATATTTTTCCCAGAAAATCAAATTATCTTACCATTAAAATTGAGCTGAAAATGTCAAAGAACAAAATAAGACACTGCTGAGCCTCAATCTAACATCAAGATAAACAACAATGTCCCTTCCGGATGGTCTACATCTCCTCCAAATCCTTGGGCTAATAAAAAATATGCGTGGTGGTAGAGCACTCATCTGCTACGAAGGACATGTTAGCAAGAATTGTAAGTGTCAATTGGAGTGAGCACTGCTGTGTGTAAATTTCCCTCCTATTTTGTGGTAAAGAAGAGTAGAAACCATGGGCTTCAATGAGGGAAGAAAGAGGTTCAGTGATAAGACATACATGAAATCACCATAGAAATACTATGACTTGAAGAATGTATGTCAGGCATTTGGACCCAAGAATGCAACTGCATTATTTGTATAATAATGTCACTTCATGAGTATCCTCATTTTAACATCATCAAAGTTTGGGGCAGATGCCATTAATGAAATCCATTTCAACGGTTTCCTCCTCCGTACTGTATTTCTTGGGATTGCAATTCTTCTGCTATCATTTTTCTTTTACAATAAAGAGTATGATTGTGTGTTTGTTTTTGATAGTGATATCTGGTGACATTGGCATAATCATCACTCTGTATGCCCCATATCAGAGCACCATTTATATGATATGGATGAAAGCTCTTCTTCCTTTTCTTAACTGGTGGTGAATATTTGGCAGAACTTCTATAAAGTGGCTTTCTTTTGTAGGGGTAAATCCCAGAGTCTTCTGAGAATCTTTGACTCAGCCTGTCCCAAAGAAAGGACCTTGGAAGAATCCAGGAAGCCTCCTATCTTGATAGTTACTTGTGCATAAAAACCAATATATAAGGCAAGAAATGAGATTTCACCTCATCGTGGATTTCAGATTCTCTCAGAGTAGAGAGTGAATAAATACCTAATTCTGATCCCTGAAAATACCTCCATAGGAATCAGAATCAGTGATTTGTAGGGAATCTGGAATTTATATTCTACTTTTCTCCCAACAGATGGCACTAACACAAGATTATCTACCTTGATTTAATAAGGTCCACCTACAACATAGATAGCTAAATTCTGTGCTTGGGTCTCTTTACTTATTTACTTTTTTATTTTCACAACCACTTGTAGAAGATGAGAAAACAATACACAGGCTATTTGTTGTACATATGCAATTTGTTAGCTTGGATGTGCTGTGCAAAACTACCGATTATTATTTGTATTCCATGAGTCATAGATTAGTTTGTTGTGCAAACAGTTTCAGTTGCAGCTCATTCAATAAATCATGTTAACTATGGCTTAGAGGGATGTTAACCAAACTTAATCTTGGCTTGGAGATGTATAGAAACTTGGCTTTATATAATAGAAGGTTTGTTGGAAAGCAAGTTTAATAAACATTAGAATAAATTACTTGCATGTAAAAGTACATAGAATCACAATCTAAAGCCCCGTTTACTTAGGAAAAACATCACACAGAGCAATTCTAAGTGTAGTTAGAATTTTAATTGTAGAATATGATCTATGGAAAGCCAGGAAAATCTATAACTATTAACATTAAGGTTGTTTTAAAATGGCAGTGTTAATTTCAAAACAACTTTTTTTTGCAAAACAAAATAGATTTTAAAGTATTGATGTGCTTGAAAACAGAACTAAGATTTAATCCCACATATTGTCATTTCTTCAGGTGAAGAGAAATGAGGAATCAAATATTGAAAATTCATATTTTCAATATTTATTGAATACGATTGATCAGATCAACATAATTCAATTGGATTTTGTTCACATGAAATTAAATGAATAAATCCAAACTGCTTAAAACATAACCATTTCCTTTACAATTTCTTTATCTTCAAATTACATTGTCAATTTTATGAATTTGGGGCCAATTTTTTATCTCAGTCCAAGCAGTTTAAGCATATCTAACTTTGTACATTAGGTAATAAAGAGACTGCCATTAGATATGGCTATTTGATGCAGAGCAATTACTATTCTTGACTCTTGACGAATGTATTTTTCTTTTATGTACCCTGAGAGCATATGCACCAAAACAAATTCCTCGTGTGTCCAATAACACTTGGCCAATAAAGAATTCTATTCTATTCAATTATTATTGTATTACCGTAACAATATAACAACTCTTCTTCACTATTACTTATAAACATAGAACAACTTTGAGGAAGTTGTTTTATAATCCTTCAAATCAGCCTTTTCATATTCATTTTAAAACCACTGTTCATTTCACTGGATAAAAAGTAATGATGATATACAATCTTCTTACAAAGAGATTAAAACAGATAATATTGGATAGCTTACTACTGTGCAGGTATAGCTAAATTGCTCTGGCTTCCTCCCCTCCCCACATCTTTCTTATATCATTAACTTTTGTGATGCAAAAATGATGATTGGCCATGCACCGCATTTTAAATATGCAGTGAGAGTCTCTCTTAATAAAAATAAATACTCTGGTCATGTTTTCCTTCTGATTTTATGACCTACATTGCACATGCTCTGCATGTGATTATCAAGGCCCACTAATATGTGTCTGAGGCTTAGATGAACTTATGTTTGCAAATGGAAAGCAAACATAAGGGCATGAGAAATGAGGAATGCATCTGAAAAGGAAAACTGCCAAAAGGAACTACCAAGCAAATGCCTTCATCAACCATTCAAGACTTTCTTGTTTTTTTCTTTGAAGCCATTTCACTTCTCACCCAAGCTTCTTCTTCTTCTTCTTCTTCTTCTTCTTCTTCTTCTTCTTCTTCTTCTTCTTCTTCTTCTTCTTCTTCTTCTTCTTCTTCTTCTTCTTCAATTTACTTTACTTTATTGTCATTGCACTTCGTACAATGAAATTAAATGCCATCTTCAGTGTACATCATACATAATACAGAAGAAAACTATAAAAAATAAAACAAAAACACACATCCTTCACATTCCATACAATTGAACTGAAAACCCCTGATATTGCATTAGTATTACACTATACAGTAGAATTCAATATAGTTACTGCTCTGGAATAGAAGCTGTTTTTCAACCTATTTGTCCTTGTTTTTATTGTTCTGTACCATCTGCCAGATGGTAATAGTTCAGAAAAAGGGTGTCCAGGATGAGATGGATATTTACAAATGCTTTGAACTTTCTTAAGGCAGAATTTTCTTCCTCCTCTGAAAAGCAAAACATCTTCAAAGAAAAACAAGAAAGTCCAGCTGCCTCTTGAAAAAGGACTTTTGGGACAACCATGACCTGGATGACTGAGAATCTCCATAGATGACCATTGAAGCATATTTGATGACCATGTTTGCTGCTTATCACCAGGATCAATGGTACCTCTGAATGTTATCTTCTTCTGAAGTGAGTTGGCAGGGTGCGTCTCATTTTTATTCTTCAGGAAGAGGATCTTTCTGAATCTCCCTGAAATAGAAGGTCCTACATTGTCACACTTAGTGATATCCTATGCCAAAAGCCAGGCCAGGTCAGAGATATGAGTAAAGAGAAGTGAGCTCCAAGGAGATGGGTGATTTTATCTAGGCTCAGAGCTAAACAGAGTTGTATCTGCCTACTACACTGAGACACTACCAGAGGATGCCAGAGCTGTAAATTAATCAAGAAAAATCCTGGAAGAAGACAAACTACTTACACACTGTTGACAACAAAAGTATGTGTCCATGAAGTCCACAAGAGTAGAACTTGACTTCAGAAGACCTTTCCACACATGCCTCTCTGAATACCTATTATTCTCAACCTTTTCTTCACCTTGGCTCCCCTTTAAATACCTTTTGTGGCCATGGACCACCAAGACGTACCTCAAGATTTAAATCATACCATTTCTTCAAGCCTTCACAACCCCCTATGATGACATCGCGGCCCCCAGGGGTCCGTTGAGAACCTCTGGCCTAAACCATTCTGAGTCTCACCCACCTAAAAATGACAAATCTTTTTCCTTAGTAATCAGGATGTTCCCAATAAGACACAGAGATGTGGTAAAAGAAGTCAAGATGATGGCAATGATACTGCAATCAAACCTGGTTTTTATGTGCAACAAGTGTGTGGTACATATCAGAAAAATCAGCAAAAGTTCTGTTGCATCATCACAGCCATCAGTTTGACTTTTTTCTTTTTATCACAATTTGTGGTCAGCCTTGTCTTCAAGGCAAAGAGTTCTCAGTTCTTTCCAAAAAGAATCAATAGATTTGTGTTGATGCTGTCATTGCCACGCTCATCCTGAGATTGGCAAGGATTTGAAAACAATTATAAGAAAAATAAAAATTATGTGAATCAAGGGAAAATAAAATCAGGGGGCGGAAGGGGGAATCGCCACATAGGATCAGAATAAAAGGCACTAAATTTGAATGAAGAAATATCTGTCTGAGGAATAACTCCAGTTCCAATACTCATCTAGACACAAAGATAACCATACAAAAAAAAGATTAACTAACTATGATAAATGTGTGGTCATTTGAGCTGCTATTATATTGACTGAAACAAAATGTTTCAATTCAGTATATTAAAATCAACTTTGTCTAACACTATTGGCTTTTTTTTTTTTAACAGAGAGGAATTTTCCATTCTTTCTCCACTTGCTATTTCTTTGTTGGCAGATCTTTGCATCATGATGAAACATCTGCTTTCTCTGGGCAAGCAGATGTGCCCCTGCAGCTCAATTAAACCACCTAAAAATTATGATAAACATGGCAATGTGCTACATGCCCCATTCCCTACTTCAGCCTGCTACAAATCAGACATGGAAGTGATACTTCCCCAAAAATTGAATGACAAGATAGCATCAGTTGGAACAATGTGTCCATATTGGGCATGAGGTACTACTGCCATTACTATTTAGTAGTACTCATCCAATTAATATTGAAACCAATTTGAAATTGTGTTTGTGCTACTGCTGCAGTGAAAAAAATGGATGCCTCAAACCTGATAAATAAGAGGAGCATTGACAGTAATAATATTCATGTACAACAGAGATATAAATGATTGAATCTCATGTTATATAACCTATATTAGAACTACAGTAGATGGTAGTTAATGGAAAAGTATGAACGTAGCTTATAACTGAAACTATGTTTATTTAACACAAGACCTTTTCCCACAACTCCCATCGTCCCAGCCAGCATAGCTATTAAAGAGAATAATAGTCCAATACTATTTGAAACATATCAGGTTGGGAAAACACAGGCTAAAATACAGGGCAGATTTCTACTATTATTTTGACAGTATTATTTCACAAAATATATAAGAACCAGGACAAACAGTAGATTTTATAATAAATTTACAAAAGGCAATGTAGAACTGTTGTTCAAATTGTTGATTGGGAGTCACCCATAGTTTAATATAAGATGAGAGGGTATATACATGTTTTAAATTAATTGATTAATTAAAGAAGAGGGAGACCAGTGAGGTGGATAGACCTAGTGACAGTAGTGATAAGTGCACTTCGGAGGATCTGAAGGACCATGTTTAGGGACAGAATGTCATGGAGAAAATCTATCCATGTGATCACTAAGAGTCAACAATGACTTGATGACACATATTCAACCAGTAAAAGAAATTAAGAAACAATAAATCTGTAAATAAAATCAGAGTTATTCTTTTTTTTTTTTAAAGGAAATTTAATGGAATGGCCAAAATAAATGGCAGTCTGGCTGTGGAATAGATCATTACAATTGATTTATATACATATAAAAGTATATAAGACAAATGGTTTTCGTCATGAGTTCTTAACACAGCTTCCTCATTTACCTACAAAGCCAGAGTTTGGTATCATCTTTTTAACTTTTGAATAAAGTTGTTTTGGGATGGGATTGCTTGTAGGTCAGTTTTCTGTTGGAGATCACTTTAAAAAAAGTTAATCACTTTTAATAAAACTGGATTAAAAATGAAACACTAACAAGCGTCACTCCATAGGGCTTCCATTGGATAACCTCTGTCCACCAGAAGTATTGTTAAACAGTATACTTGGGACATTGATTTTCAAATCAATATAAATCTGGTTCCTAGGTTTGCAACTGGTTTCTAGGTTCATAGGGACACTTTCCAAATAAATATCTGCCAGCTTCTTACTTGTTCATCTGTACCAACACTGCTGTAATTTGACTGGCCTTTACTTAAATATGTTCCATCTTGAGTATGCGTCAATGTGGGAGCAGTTCAGAAGAATTCTTGAGCAATATATTCTTTCAGTCTTCTCTTTACAGGGAATCCTGGACAAGTTCTGTTTATGTTAACCTTAAAAAAAAAACTGGGAAGCTTGACTTTGTCCTTCTCCTGTTTGACATGTTTGGATATATCCTTCCAAATTGCCTGATTGCAATATGTATTGTCCACCAGTTTGGTGGGTCTGGGAAATCTGTATTAGTTTTCTTTCTTTTAACCCAAACCTGGATGGGAAATGTTTGGCAATACGTGCATTTTGATTGAAATCCTATCGCAGCATATGGATAGTAAAAGTGCTTTCTATTTATCACTTATTTGATATTTAGCTTATGATATTTAGCTTTGCTCAGTAATTTCATCTGGTAAATGCAGACCGATCCAACGTTGTTATTTCTCACCTGCTCAGAAGCCTACAAAAATTAAGATTTTGTGTTGTTTCCTATGATCGACTACACTGAACTTATATCTCGCCTGTAGTTAGTTTCATATTTTGAAAGTTTATGCAAATATAAGTATGCTCAGCTATTTTCAAGCTTCTTTGAATATACTGTACATTGGTGGGCTATTTGTATGGCATACTTTTGTGTCGAAATTTTTCTCTTTATACTGATTTTTGCTGGAACAACTAAAGCCCTTTGATTCATCTTAATTCAAATAGGCTTGAATCTACTAAAGATTCAAGAGCAATCTGGGTCAGAGCAATCTGGATTGACTTCTACCCCCTTACTTCATAGTGTGGATGGGTATATACCTATACTTAGATCCCCCAAGCATAGTCATAATTTCTTCGTACCAGCAGAGCAAGTCATTATTTATTATATCACATTCTGTCTTCTTCTCTCTTTCCTAGTAGAAACATTGCAATGGCTGCTGGCTAGAAAATTAGCCAAGGGAATTTCTTCTGTTGGTCTTTTTTGTCATTATACTAGGGACAATCTTTCTCCCAATGTTGGAGGCACACCACAGGGGCTAATTGGGAGTAATTTAATGGTGGTTCTCTCCTGTAGCCCAATCTAATTTATTTTACAAAGTAGCAACAGCGGAATGCTCTGTGTATGTATTAATGCAATGAATAGCACTTTCAGGTTAATGCCTTGTCATTCTTCCTTCTGCTGACTTCCAGCTGTTATGCTTCCCAGGTAAAGGGTAGCCACTAAGGAATTCTATTCTGCACATTTTTTTTTCAAGTTTACTGCTAAAACCTTCTTTTTGGTAAAGGTAACAAACATAACCTAGGGAGCACAAAATGAATTGTCGTCAAATTTAGTTGAACTTAGGTCCTGTAGAAAATCAACAAACATCATGACAATTTAAGCCCCATGGTTTTTTCCCCCCAATGGGAACCCAGTACAAATAAATCAAACTGCAATCCTATTCTCAACTGGAAATGACCCATTGGAATGAATGGGGCTTGCTTCCCATATATATGTGATTAGAATTGATCCAATCTGCCATCTTCAAATAAGATCAATATAATTTAACATAGTACTAACCTGTGAAGTTTTGTTTGAAAAACACCAGGCTCACAACATACTTTCCCATACAACTTCTCCCCCGCCAGGTTCTTGGTCATCATTTCTTTTTCTTTCTTTTTTAACACTGAAGTAAAAACCACAGGAATAAATCCTCCATACATTATTACATTAAACAAAATATGGTGCATTTGGAATAGCCATCATGCCAAGTTGTAAATATTTGAATGGTATGTAAAATATTCAGCACTGAAGTATGTTGTTATAATAACATCACGTGAAATAATTTTTAGTTGTTAATATACACTGGGGTACTGATAAAGTCAGTTTTGGGACATCTTGAATTGGAATTTAATTCTATGCATGCCCAGACAAAGACACACACACACACACATATAACAAATCTTTAGCTCATTGTTTTAAAAGTTCAAAATTTGGCTTTAATATAATTTTTGTGCTCTAATAGGATCATTGTACCAAGAAGCTTCTAGCTGCTTTATTTGTTAAGAACCAAACTATGTAAGCGGATAAAAGTCCTCAGCCACCTTGTTTGTTGCCATTTCCACATTCTGTGCATCCCTTGCTATTTGCACTATATTTTTAAGTTGGCTTGTCTAGGCCAACAGTTGGCTAAATAACTTGGTGTATCTAGTAACACAGATGTCATAGAGACTGTCTGTTGCCGAGAGGGAAGAGGGAAGAGGGCAGCAGTTGCTAAGAAAGACCTTGATGCCACTGTCCCAGAATGCCCACTTTAACATTTATTCTCTTCTTATTGAATTATAGTGGCAGTGCTCTGAGCAACTAAAGCAGCCAAGTGCTCCTTCAGCATCACGTTTTCATTCGAGCGCCATTCTGATGACCACTTGGGTAATTCAAAGAGATGGGGAGGAAACGCACCTCTAGGTATGCAAAACACTCTTTCTACAAGAGGCTGCTAAAAGAGTGAAGGCAGTTTCCTAATTGTTTTTGATTAACTTACCTCCTTCTTTCTCTCTCTCTCTCCCTCCCCCCTCTCCTTCCCTGCCTTTCTCCCTCCCTTCTCCTTCCTTCCCTTCCTCCCTCTCCTTTCGTAGCTTTTATGGGAGAAGAAAATAATCTTCCATATTTTAAACCCTGTCCCTTCAGTTTGATGTATGTTTAAATTGACGGTCCCTATTATAAACAATTCAAAGCTGAGAAAGGGCATATGGACAACAGAGAGAAGATAGAGGCAGGGTGATCTGACCAGCACATACAAACTCTCCAGTGGGTCTCCACTGTTGCCATTAAGAAGTGACATAAGACATTGATGTAAGAAATTCAGGAAAGGCAACATAGAATTAAGTTGTATCTGTAAAGAGTCTTTGCTGTGATATTTATTTTTAATAGAACTACTGCCAAATTACATATAAATATGCATGTACATACATATGTAGGCAAATCTATGTGGTCAGGGATTTTTAAGTGACATGCTGTTTTTTTTCCCTCCTGTGCACATATTTGCAACAAGGATTAACTAAGATTACACATCTCATTCAAGGTCACCCTTCTGTGTCCCCTTTCTCAGGGGCAAAGAGTAAGTTGGTGTCTTTGTATAATTCTATCTTGCTTTCAGCATTTTAGTCCTACTCCAGACTTCTCATCTTCTCTTTCCTTTTGTGTCAGTGCAGAGCAGAAGTGTCAAATTCATAAAAAAAGCCAGTGAAGTTCTTTATAAGTGATAGCCTTATTATTTTTTGTTAAAACAGTGCCCTCCATTATGGAATGGGGTGTTTATTGTGTGTCTTTTCTATTCATGTTTAAATTCAGGTTTACGTTATTTTAAAAGTGAGACAAAATGTAAGACAAATGGGGAAATTGGTTCTACTACAATTTTAATTGTAAAATTAAGGCAATTTTAAATAGTAGCTGATGTTATGTTGATTTTAATAATTGCTGTTCAGCCCCAGATCCTGGCTTGTGGTGATGATATTACAGCTGTTGGGGAGATCTGTCAAAATTGTAACTGAGGGTGAATTCATGACAGAGTGGCACATTAGATCTGTGCCATTCCCAGTATGATAGAACTTCAAACATGATAAATTAGATTTTTTTTTTAGCATTGTTTGTTTCAGTTACCTATCTGCATATCTAGATTACAAGTCAAATGCACTAGACTAGGAGAATGCATACAAATTTTGATGAAAGGCTAGTCAACACATTAGCTATTATAAACATGCATATTCAATATTTCTCTCCAAGCATGCATTTGTAAAAATGCAAGTACAATAAAACATCAGTTTAATGAACAAATTGGAAAGAAAGAATATTGGTTAGTTCCCATTGTACATTAAATATGTATCATGCATCATTTACATCATGTAACTCTATTTATATAATGATATTATTAGAAATAATGTTGGAAATTATGTCATTATATAAATAACAAGAATCACCATAGCTGTCATCAAAAAAGGTAAAATTAACATAACATTTAACTCTTTCATCTGGACTATTGATTTATATTACAAATAATTTGTCTCTTATTTGTCCAGATGGTCACTGAACAAAAGGTGCATTGCCTCCAAATTTCACTAAATAGGGATCCATTAAACCAAAGTTTACTGTAATTTATTGTGAATTATTTCCTTAAAATATGTCAACTCATAAAGCATTCCTGGTCTGCTCTTGAGTTGCCATAAAAAGGAGGGGGGAGATCTGATGGAGCAGTTCAGTTGCTATGACCAAAAGCACATTTCACCAGATTGTCTATCTTTCTCCAGATTGTGTCCCAGGTGACCAGAGCCAGCCAGAGAAGGGTGTTTTCTAAAGCCTGCGAAAGTGCTCGATTGGAGAATGTGATATATGACACACCCTGGGAGGAGGGGGAAAACAGGGTCATAGGTGGGCAGTAAATTACACAGGGCAGAGTTGACTGCACTTGGGAAAAGTGCCAACATGTTGCTCCTAATAAATAATTTGATTTCTTTTGAAACTAGGCATCCCTCGGAATCCTGACAATATAAACTTAAAATCGAGAGCAAATATGAGTAAACCATCCTTAACTAATTGATTACATTTTATTCTTATGTTCAATTTTATTATAAATAATAAACATAATTTTTATTTGCATATTTCAAATAGCATTTATGCAAAGAAAATAGTATTTTATATGTGCAGTATTCTGTTATAATAAATCTAATATAAAACAACAAAAATGGATTTGTTTCCTCTAGATTAGCACCATTCTTTGTAAGAGAGTAAATACCAGTGATCATAATATATATGAAGCTGTTTATAACATCTCCAAATTGGTCAAGAAAGATTTTGATTAATATAATATAATTTTAAGGATACATAGTACAAATATTTAATCATGTTCATGGTAAATTCCTGATAACTCACCAAAATAGATATCAAAGGAATTTTAAACTGTAAAGAGTTCCAAGCTGACTTGCTATGTTTATACTATCCTTCAAGAGACACTTTGATTGTAGTTTGATTAATCCACATCATTTCCTTTTCCTTTTTTGATTTTAAATGACATAGGTACAGTACATCTATTCTTCAAATATTGTCAGTATTCTTAAAGTAGAACACTGCATTTACTTTTTAATGTTTAAAAATTGTAAGACTGTTTGACTATAAAAAGTAACAGTTGATAAAGCCAGGTTTCTACCATACCAATTTTATATTGTAACATTGAATTCTGCGTTACTCTCCTGCTAATTTTATTTTTTTACCTTTGTTTTAAGTGTTAGGTCATGTCAAGTTTGGATTCTGAGGAAGTTCTGGGGAATGATGAAAGACTGGGCAATAATACATTTGATTGTCTCTAGGACACTACAAGACTCCTATAGACTGTCTCTATGGCACTGCAAAAGACAGGAATGGATAGCTCTGTGGATATTCTATAGAGCCAGTTTAATCTAACGGTTAAAGCATTAGGCCAGAAGTCAGGAGACCGTGAGCTCTAATTCTACTTAGGCATGAAAGCGAGCTTGATGACTTTGGGTCAGTCACTCTCTCTTAACCTAACCCAGCCCACAGGTTGTTGTGGGGAAAAAAACAGCAGGAAGAAGGAGTACTATATATGTTTCCCATCCTGAATTGCTTAAAAGTAATTTAAGGTGAGATAAATATCAAATAAGTAAATACGAATTTAAATTGATTTTGAGAATGCTAAGATCTCTCAAATGATAATTTTAATGTGACAACGAGTTATTTGATTGATTTCTACCCCAACTCTTGTCCAGGAACTTAATGTTTACAAATGCCTATTATTTAATGAACAAAGAAAATGATAAAAATATTAATATTTATTGTTGATAATTTAACATTTAAAACTGCATAGAAATGGACCCGAGAATGCTTAACTTTTAAATTTCATAGATTGATGTCAGTTTTCAATATAAAATATTTAGAAATTAGAACTTTTTTTTTTAAGGGAAAGGGGGAAAGGGTTGATACTCCCTCACTTAAATTCATGCCAATTTAAGATAACTACTGTTTTGTTAATTTCATTTCTTCTACCTAACTTTGTGTCTGTGGGAATCTAAATACGATCATTGTCACTTTTGCAAAATACTTAAATATAACAATCAAAACTGGCCAATCCAGTCTGGCCGCCCAACAGCCAATCAGAAGTGCAGGGCCAGAACCCTGCACTTCACCCCAAGCTCACACTGTATTAACTTTATTGTATACACAACACCCCTTCCCCCTGGCTTCTTAAATCTGGTATAGTTACGGAGTCCTTTAAATAGGACAGTTGTCTTTTAAGTCTTTTAGATTTCCGTTGGATTGGCTGATTGCAATCCTGTTGAGGTAGTTCGTTGTTCGGCAGTGGTTCCGCCCCTAGTTAAAGAGTTTATTTCTTCTTCGTTGCCAACATTTTCCTCGATTCCCTGAGGTGCAAGTGTTTCTTCCTCTTGCCCCATTTCCTGCGTGTCGCTCAAATCGTTGTTCCCTTCGAACGGGTTCCCTGGAACTTCCTCTTCTTCCATACTCCCCCCCTCTCGGTTTGGTCATAGGGAAGTTGTTGACTGGCCGTTGCAAGTCGTGACCGCAATTGGTCAATATGCCGTTTCCACAATTTATTATCAAGGCATTGCACTACGTAGGATTTGGGGCCGGTTACACGTACTACTGTCGCCTCTATCCATAACGGGTTGCCCGATAAGTTCCATGCATAAACGAGGTCTCCTACATGGAATGTGCAACAGCGGCCACTGGATCCTATTGGTTTGTCTGGTTCATAAGCAGGGTGCAACCGGTCGAGGTGGGAGCAGAGTCTTCGTCCCATCAGTAGTTCGGCGGGAGTTCTGCCAGTGACGCTATATGGAGTGATGTGTTGCAAGAAGAGGATTTGATTTACTTTATCGTCAATATTTTCATAGTCTACTTTTTGCAATGTCTTTTTTACAAATTTGATCATGTGTTCTGCTCAGCCGTTGGTCTCAGGGTGCGCAGGCGAGGTGAGCGCATGGCGGATGCTGTGGTCAGCGAGGTACTGCTCGAACATCAGTGCAGTAAACTGTGGTCCGTTATCGGACACCAGGACGTCTGGTAATCCATGGGTTGCAAAGAGTCTGTTTAGGATCTTGATCACCGCCTCGGAGGTTGTAGTTGTCATATGATGGATTTCCAGCCAATTGGAGCATGTGTCAACTGTAAGTAGGAAGATGTGACCTTTGGTTGGCCCCGCGAAGTACAGGTGGATTCTGGACCAAGGTCCAGGTCGCGTCTCCCATGCAATAGGCATGGCTTTTGGTGTGGTGTTGCTGACTTGTTGGCAATTGGGACAAGCTTTAACCCACTGCTCGATTTGACGATCCATACCCGGCCACCATGTGTAGCTTCATGCAAGCACCTTCATTCGCACGATGCCGGGGTGGCCCTTGTGCAAAATGCGCAGCAACATCTTCCGGAGTCGTTCTGGGACAATGACTCTATCGCCCCAGATGATGCAGCCTTTTTGGGAGAACAGTTCAGTCTGTCGAGATTTGAATGGTGCGAAGTCATCTGGTACTTGGTCCAATGACCATCCACGTTCTACCCAGCCTAGGACACGGGCTAGGGTGTGGTCTCGTTTGGTTTCTCTCGCGATGTCTTGGGTGGTCATAAGTGGCGAGTTGAGTGCTTCGATCTGCAATGTGGTTGCTGTTGGTGCTGGATCGTCGAGAGTCTCTGGAAGCGGTGTTCAGCTCAATGCGTCGGCGTGGGGAATGGCTTTTCCCGGGCAATATTGCAGCCGATAGTTATAAGCAGCTAGGAATTCGGACCATCGGGTCATTCTTGGGGATAATATGTAGGGGGTTGGCTTGTCCCCGGCTATTATCCCTAGTAACGGTTTGTGGTCAGTTACAATTGTGAAGACCCTCCCATACACGTATTCATGAAATTTCTTCACAGCTGAGACGATCGCAAGGGCTTCTTTATCAATTTGTCCATAGTTTTGCTCTGCTTTTGAAAGAGTCTTCGAAAAGTATGCAACAGGGGCTTCATTCCCATTAGGCAGTACGTGGCTCAAAATGGCGCCCACGCCGAATGGCGATGCATCACAGATNATAACCGGTGTAACGGTTCAGCGACAGTTGCTTTGTGCGGTAAAAACACATTATAAAAATTGATGAGGCCTAAAAATGCCTGGAGATCGGCCTTGTTTCGTGGCCTGGGAGCGTTTTTGATCACTCTTAATTTACTTTCGGTAGGATGGATGCCCTGACTATCAATCCGGTACCCTAGAAACTCAACACTGTCAGGATTCAATTTACATTTATTTTTTTTCACCTTGAGTCCGGCCTCTTGGAATTTTTTTAGAATGCATTTTAAACGGTCCTGTAAGATTTTTTGAGTAGGGGCGGGTATTAATACATCATCAAAATAGGGGACCATGCCCTTGATCCCCTGTAATANTTTTCATCCACTGGTAATTGTTGATAAGCTTGAGCTAAATCTAATTTAGTGAAAACCTTCCCGCCCCCCAGGGAATGGAGGAGATGCTGTACCACAGGAACTGGATACGAGTTCTGCTGTAGGGCGTGGTTCAGAGTGGCCCGATAGTCCCCACATATTCGGATTGACTCGTCTGGCTTAATGGGTGCTACAATAGGGGTTTCCCATGGCGAGTGATCGATGGGCTTCAACGCCCCTTGAGCAATTAGCTTGCCGAGTTGTTCGTCGATTTTCAATTTTGGGGCGAACAGAACTCGACGGGGCTTCAAGCGAATGGGAGCTACCTTTGGATCTAGGCTGAATGAGATTGGGGTCCCCTTATACTTGCCTAAGCTGTCTGCGAAGACGTCACTGAACTCAGAGATAAGATCCTCCTCCCAGTCACAACCGCCAACTCGGTTCACGCCGGCCACTTCAATGCCGAGTGGCGCGAACCATTGGAGGCCTAGTAGGCTAGGCCTATCTCTATCGATGACCGTTAGAGGTAAGTACGCTGTGTGCTTCTTGAAGGAAACTCGGACTCGGCAGGACCCGACGACAGGGATTCGATTCCCCTGGTCGTCCTTGAGGATGAGGCGTTGAAATTTGAGCTCTTGGCGTTGGATTGTGGAGATGAGTTGCTTGAGTGTCTTCCAAGACACCATCGAGAGGGATGATCCCGAGTCAACTTCCATGTGGCACGGCTGGTTCTCGATGGCTACGGTGACTCGGATCTTCTTAGTGTCCAAGGCTGAGGCGTGACCGATAGTGATAGTATGGTGAGCCTCTTCTCTCTGTATGGCTGGATTTCTGTCGGAGTGGTTTACTGGCATTCGCCTTACAGGACGGCTTCCTGTCAATTGGTGGTAGTTAGCCCCCTTAGAGGCCTGGCTAGGGCCTAGCAAACTGCGGCAGACCCGCCCGATGTGGCCTCGTTTCCCGCACTCGTGGCAGAGTGCATCGCGGAATTTGCATTCGGACCTGGCAGGGTTGGCTCCACAGCCAGTGCAAGGGCGTACGGACTTTGGATGATGGTCCTGATCGGACTGCAATCGGTGGACCCCTTCTTCGTCGCTGTCTGACGACGAAGAGAGGTCCTCATGGTGCGTGGTGGCGGCCTTCTCATCTGGGCTGGGAGAAATGTCGCCGGTCGGTGGCGGTACTGGGTTTCGGGTTCTGCAAAGCTGTGCGGCCGACTTCTTGGTTGCCTCTGCCTCAACCGCGTCGGCGATGGCATCAGCAAGTCTGACGTCGCCTTTTGCCATCAACTTGCTTTGAACACTGAGTGCATCTAATCCCAGAACTATTCAATCTCTCAGTGCCTCTTCTAAATCGGCGAACCCGCAGAGGCCCTCTAAATTTTGGAGGTCTGCCACGAAATCGGCCACGCTCTCCCCTTTCCGTTGGTTCCTTTGATAAAACTCGTGGCATCTCACGAGCGTAGGTACGGTTGGCGCGTAATGGCCCCTCAGGATGGGTTCGAGGTCGTCCCAGCTCATGGCCTTCACTTCTCGAGGTTTGGCGATCGCTTTAGCCATCTTAAATACGGCTTGCCCGCAATGCGTCAGGAACAATGCTCTTTTCTTTGCTGGCATGGCGTCTTTTAGGTTGTTTGTCTCAAGAAACATTTGGAAGCGATCCATGTAGGATTCCCAATCCTCTTGGTTTGGATCGAACGGAGCGGATGGTACGATGCCGCCGGACATGGTTCCATTGTTGGCATCGTCTGTCACGTGCTCGGTGTTGCTTCCTGGCTTCTTCGGTTCAGACGTCTCCAAATCCCATCCTCGTCACCAGTGTTAAGTACTGAGCATGGGTCGGAATGAATGGAGACAGCCTCTGAACGGTGAACTTCAGCTCTTTATTTACATAGTGACTTCTCGATTTAACAACAGTGAACTCTGCCTTCTATAGGCTTCCCTTGTAAGCTTTAACCAATAACGAGCTAGGAACGCTAGCTCTTTCAACCAATAGGAACTCTTAGTTAAGGGCCAATCGGATTCATTGGAACTGGCCAATCTGGTCTGGCCGCCTAATAGCCAATCAGAAGTGCAGGGCCAGAACCCTGCACTTTACCTCAAGCTCACACTTTATTAACTTTATTGTATACACAACAAATATAATGAAGCAAAAATATAATGCAAACCAGCATGTACAGTGGGCCACTGGCCAATATCATCCTACCTTTAATTCATTTCTCAATGTGTCAAAATTTCATCATTTGATCAAATAACAGAATATTTCCAGAATATGTCATTCAGGCATCCCCAGTTTATATATAATGATTATATCTCTTGTCAGCTCATTTCTTGAACCTTTGCTGAATCTGGTTTCAGTGGTACTATAAACAAGCATCATTGCATTGTAAAACTGGAAACTCTCCACTAAAATAGTGTTTTGATCTGGGTTGCCATAGTAATAAGTCTGTGCTCTCCTCTTTGGAGGCCTTGTTATATGAAGTATCAGTGATTTGTTCGGAATGGCCCCAGTTCATCTGTCAAAATGAGTTTTTCCTTTTTTAAAATAATGATCTAGAAAGTCCCAGGGTGGCAACAAATATTTTACAACCGTAACGAGGAACACTGCATCACTCAAGCTTTGTAAATCTATACCATTATTGCATTAGAATAAATCATTTTCTATAGGTAATATTTCTTGGAGGATTTCTATTCTAATTTTAGATCTGATTCTCTATTCAGTGGGGTGTATTTATTTCTTATATAAAGAGAATTATTTACTTGGACTTCAAAAATATATCTCATGTCAGCTTATGTTTAGAGGCCCCGGAGCAAAAAAAACAAAACAAAAAAACAAGAACCCTGAAATCTTCCTTATTTCTGCCAAAGTGCAACAAATATCAAGTCCATTTTAGATTTGATTGCTTTAATGAGATCAGATGTTATCATTCATTTTAGATAGGCAGATTAAAAGAAAAGGCACTCCAGTGATTTATTTGTGAAAAACATTAGAAATCCCTGCAAATATGGTCAATGTCACCAAGAGAAAATACAGCAGTACTTTATTTTAAATAAAGATGTTCCAGGCAGTTACAGTAATTTGATACATGAACTATGATATTTCCTGCAGGAACAAGAATAAACAAGCATTATATCAACAAGCTAGTGACATATTCTACAAAAAGAGAACAAGGAACAAGATCATCTTTCATCTAGGAAAAATGATAAAGTTGGTTACTTTATGTAAGTCACTAGCACTACAGAGTTATGCGATGTAACCCACTGCCAGTTACAGGCTCGTAATACATGACATGGGAATATTAAAACATCAGCTGGAGGAAATTCAGCAAGAATCCATCTGTATTCAATGAATTCTAATTAAAAAGTAATTATTGCACCATGAAGGCTCTGCCAGCTTCATTCTCACACAGAGAGAATTAGCAAACTGCCTTTGCATATTGTAAAGTGAATTTGAAAATACAGAGCATATGATGTCTTCCTTCCTTCCTTCCTTCCTTCCTTCCTTCCTTCCTCCCTCCCTCCCTCCCTCCCTCTCTGTCTGTCTGTCTGTCTGTCTGTCTGTCTGTCTCAGTTCTAAGCAGCTTTAAATAACAGGGAGGCACTTCCGTAAATAGTTTTATATCATTTTTCCAAGTGAGTCCCCAGAAGGCATTATGGGGGCAGAGGTGCTACACATCTCCTGTTATAATTGACCTGGGCTTTGAGATTTCTCTGTCCTGATGTATCCCAGAACATTGCATGATGGGAAAAAAACTTGTTATTCCTCAAGTCGTGCCAAATGAACAAGATCAAGTAGGCCTGGGACTTGGAAAGAGGAAGAAATATTGACAGATAAGTAACCACTCTAGTAAATGACAGGCAGGCATAGAACGTATTTTTCCTCAGGGCTCAGATGTAATCCATTAACCTTAAAAAAAATAAGTCTCTGCAAGCATGAAGGATAAATAATACGGGAGGAATTTTAAAAATTTTAGTCGAAGTCAATAGAATGCATTGATTGTCTTTCCTGCTGTCAGATTACCATAATGAAGATGCAAGGGATTATAGCTAGAGAGATTGTTATTCAATTGCTTCCCATTAAAAATAATTAGGTCTGAGATAAAATCAGGAGGGTGCTATTATGAATGAAAGCTGGATGATAACATACAAACATGTTTTCCCCACTAAATAAGAATCACCATTTATCAGCTGTTCGGCTTGATGAACTGGGGGAGGGGATGGAGAGTGACCCTCCATTTTTCCCAACATGCAACATAGCTCCAGTGTGAGTGAAAGCAAGGCTTCAGGTTCTCCTTCAGGGCTGACTTCGTTAGACTATCACACAGTCAAATTTGATTTGTTGTTGATTGGCACAATGTCATTATCCCCTAGGCTTCCAAACTGGCTAGGGTCATGCAGTCTAAGAAAAGAACATAGGGTAAACTAATAGCTGCAAATGACTACAAGCAGGATAGCATATCTAAGGGGTTCAGGGGCTCTTAGTATCTTTCAATGCTTATTTTAGACCACAGATGTGTTCATGTTTTCTTTCCGCAAAACATACGCAAAAATACCTTCCATATACCAAGAACATTTAACTCGTGTTCCAACTTATGTATTTGAATATGACTTTATTAGTGGGGGAAAAAGTATTTATTTGATGGGGTTTTTTTTTAATGCCAAGAGCGATAAAAGGAAATTAAATCAAGTTGCTCAGAGAGTAAGAAAAAAATGTGCATGCTCAATGGAAACATTACACTAATAATGATAACAGATAGATTAAAATATGAATTGACTCTGATGGTTATCGGGGACCAAGATCTGGATACAACATTTAATGAGGCAAATGGCATATATTGGGTGCATGTAGCCTGCCAAATCTCAGATGCTGAAATTGCTTTTCTCTCCAAATCTCTATTTTAAATTGAGAGAGAATCAAATAGAGAGACAGTTGCTAGTGCTATGGTTGACATAGCAATAGCACTTAGACTTATATACCACTTGATAGGGCTTTACATCCCTCTCTAAGCTGTGAGTCAGTGTATTGCCTCTAACAAACTGGGTCCTCATTTTACTGACCTCATAAGGATGGAAGGCTGAATGAACCTTGAGCCGGTCAGGATCGAACTCCTGACTGTGGCAGAGTTGCAATACTGCAATATTAAAAAAAAAAAAGTCTAAACACCGCACTACCACAGCTCACCATTACATGATGATGAGATGACAATTCCACCAGAGAATGAAGAGTTGAAATTCTGACATTTTATAGGAGAAGTATGACACTGCCTTTTTTCCTTTTCATGCTGTGAAGAAGATATCCATGAAGAATTACACCAAAGAATTACAATGGTGAAATATTAAGGGCCGCACATAATCCATAGCTTTTGTCTTGCCCATTCCTGGTGTAACAGAGACCTAAACTCTATCTAAGAATAATAGCTCATTGTGATATATTGCTTCCACACAATTTCTTTGTTCTGCTTAAAGATGTCATTAGAAATTAGATTGGGCATGCCCTGTAGTGAGAAAATATTGGATAAGGACAAAAACATGAATAGAAGAAATAATTAAACAGCAAATTGAATTAAGACCGGAGCCTTTTCTATTAGGTATAATGGGAAAATATGATAAGAAAATAGAGTATTTAATGCTACATTTATTAATAGCAGCAAAAATAACATGCACAAAGGGGAAAAATAATAGTATGCTACCAGAGGAAAATGTGATGGGAAAAATACTAGAGTGTGCCGAGATGGATAAGTTGACCATGGAGATAAAGGAAAGAGAGGAAACGGATTATTATTTGACATGAAATGTACTAAATAATAGATATAAAGTTGAATAGAGAAGAAGATAATAAGATAATAAGTAAAAGATATAGTGGATAAAGATAGATTAAACAACATAGAGAAGTGTATAGATAGTTAAGATTTATGTAAAAGTATGCATACCATCACAAAAGCATTGTAATGAATGGAAATGATGTTGTATATAAGAAAAATTGTTTAATATTTTTTTGAAAAAAGTTACATTGCATCATGATATGGTACTATATAATACATGGAAAATTCTGGTATCCAAGACACCAGTAGGTTGCTGCTTATAACTGATCTGCTCCTTCAAATAGCAGCAAGACTATTTCTTATTAAAAGAAGAAGAAAGCTACTTCATACTATGATATCAACACCTTTCTTCATGTGGAAAGTCTTAAAAGTGCATCTCTCCTGAAAATGCCTCTGATCATCGTACAGACATTTTTACACATGCTCCAGATTCTGAAGGGGGGAAAAATTACCCAGCAACTGATATTTTAGTGCAGATGTTTGGTTGATGAAAACGATGAAGCAAAATCTTATCATAAGATCAAGAGGAAAAAGATGAAAGTGATTCCCTCATGGGTCAAGTATTCTCAGTTGTTGTATTTTATAACCAATATGCTAAAGGAGCATTATATATGAACAAACCTGAACTCTTTTAGAAGATTACAAGAAGCAAATAATGAGAAAGAGTTAACATCTTCCTTCCTTGTCTGTCTCTACCTCTTCCTTTCTTGTTTTATATTAAAAATTGGAAAAAAGATTATGTTCAGCAATATCAAAAGCCTACAGGGAATAAACATGACACATGATGACATATATATTGAGTAGAATAAATGAGATTTCCAAGAGTTCATGTTAAAAATGATACAAGGACAAGTAGTTTCCTTAAGTATTTAAGATATATTTGTCAATTACTATAATTAGAAAAAATTATAGTAGAATTATAGAAAAATTACAGTAGAATTATAGAAAATTTTTTTCCAGTTTAATTATGTTAATTAATATGTATGTATTATATTTAATCCTATATTTCATGTAATATTATAATTAATAATATAACTATAATTTATATTATATTATATGTAATCCGATATCGTCAACTCAACAATAAATCCAATTATGTACAATGAAAGCAGATTCGCAATGGCATCTAAAACAATATAAAAGTTTCCAGATACAATATATTCTAGTATTAGCTTAGAAAAAGTTTAGAAAAGTAGTTAACAACATGGATATATTACCAAAAAATGGACAGCATGTAAACATTCTGAAAAAATTGATATGCAAGTACGTAGTGAAAATTTTGTTTTATTAAAAATAATTAAAATTTATAGTACAGAGAACTATAGAACTAACACAGTAAAAAGATAGCATTTTTATGATGGAGATCTTTGGCAAGTATCACATGTAAATTCTCAACCACATACAGTATTTTCTTCACAAATCTCTAGACCATTCTCTAGTTGAAATACGAGTTTTTAAGTATACAGTAAGGGCTACAATTAATGTGATGGGAAAGTCTTATTAAGAATAATATGATTAATTTTGATTTTTTTTACTAAAATCTGCAAATATTTTTTTAAAAGTATTTAAAAGCATTCTGCTGTTGGAGCTTAGCAAGCACCTTTCCTCAACCTAAATTTTGTTCACAGATAATATGTCAGAACTCAAGATTCAAGACAAAATTTTCAGAAGATAATATTCTCTTGAATTACATACCTTGTACTTGGAATTTGAGAACTGGAGAATGTAAATGGATTCTCCATGCCCTTTTTATAGCTAAAAGATTGATACTGCAACATGGAAACTATAAATGTATGGCTCCTTTTTCTCAATGGGCTGAAGACCTGCTTACATTTGCCACCTGAACGCAGATTGCCTATACTGTGGAGGTAGATTTTTCACGGATAAATATAATAAAGTAAAGGGTTCATTTATACAAAATACAGTAAGGGTTTTTTTAAAAACAAAAAGGCATGACAGTTATATTATGCATTTTACCTACACAATGTTTGCTTTAGATAATTAGCTATAAAACTGTTTACAGATGTAACAACATATTATACTCCACATTTGGCCTCCATAACCCTTGCACCTGTGAATATTCTGCAAAATATAACATGGGATGAGGGAGATATATTGACTTTGACTCAACTAAGCATTATCTTACATTACCTTTTCCTTAATTATTAGGTTTTAGTAATTTATCATTCTGATCCTATACCTGACACAACTGCTCAGATAACCTTAACCATAACTCACATTGAGTTGAGTATCAAGGACTGCCTTATTCATTTTAATGACTCCTTTCATGGACAAGGTATTAATATTCCTGTGAGCAACCACAGCACCAAGTCATTAATCAATAAGCCAACACTACATAATAGCAGTAGCACTACAAGATAATTAACACTTGTGCCATGGATTTTATTTTCCACATAGGTTTGAGCCCTCCATTTATTTTGATGTAAGCCAACATGCCTATTTTCAAAAAGCAGATGTTTTGCATTCAACTATCTTACTTAAACTGATTAACCACATAATCTGAAATGCATGAAATGCTCAGTAATTGTTTCCTGATAATCCATTCCTTCAATTGTTAGAAAGAAATCTTACCTAGTTTGTTTTCAAGTCAGGAATAAAGAACACAGGCAGTTGCTTAAATCAAAGGTTAAGTTCCTTTCTGAGAGTACAACATACAGAATTACCTGTTGCAGGTGGCCCCTTTGAATCCTCCTCCATAAGCCCAATATATAGAGGAAACTTGCCTTTGCTCCTCAAAAGTGTGCCAATCCTGTTGGAATTCCAAGAAAACGCATTGAATCAGGTTTCCTACAGGGAATGCTCTGGAATCAGGCACCCTATGGTGTCATGAGTCTCCCTTTAATTAGGGTTTCAGATAGAAATGGCAATTTATTTGGGGAAAGGATATTTTGTTATTTAGATAGCAAGATATCTGACATTCTGGAAGGAATGTACACCTGGATAGGCTGGTGCCTCCTGGCACAATTTAATCTTTATGTTGAGCCCATTGAAATTGCTCACTTATGGTCCAGATAAAAGGCAGGAAGATTATATGGGCAAAGGAAGACTGAATGGTGGAAGGATTTGATTTCTCCCTTGCACCTATAATCGTACACATGTGATAAATTTTGAAGGAATAATCCATTGCATTATGTTGAACCATCTCCTGATTCTATGGGGAATGCCTAACAATATGAATAAAGTCTGGTTATCATTCTGTGAATAATACACAAATATTTTAATTTTTCATATGTTTCTACCACATCTTTCTTTCACCATAGAATTCAAGCCAGCATAAACTACCATGGCTTGGCTTGGGTTGCTTCTGCAAGGCAGCAACACCTTAGGTACTTTAGATCATGCTCTAGAACAGGGGTGTCCAACCTTGGCAACTTTAAGACTTGTGGACTTCAACTCCCAGAGTTGAACCCAAAGCTGGCTGAGGAATTCTGGGAGTTGAAGTCCACAAGTCTTAAAGTTGCCAAGGTTGGACACCCCTGCTCTAGAACATTACCACACATAATTGCACTGCATAGTTCTTAAAATCCTGTATGTGGCCATTATTTTCAAAATAACTGCAAAGCCTACATGAAAGAAATCCAGATGTTTGAGGCCAAAGTATTATTTTGCATTCTGCACAATGAAGATGCTGAGTGGTGGGGTGGTATCTTCAAGACAAAGGCCCATCAGCTTGTATCAGGAGAGAAAACATTGCTGTGCTCAAGCTTGTGGAAATGTCAATACTTCAAGAGGTGCTGTAGTTTTACAGTTCATTTAAGCCCTGATAAGAAATCATTGCACTTTTTAAGGCTATTGACCATTTCATTTAATGGAGGGAAAGCCTTGTTTTGCAGCTTGTTAACCTGTGCATGTCTAATTGACTCATCAAGATCTTTTTGCATGTGTCACTGAGCACCATTTTTTAAACTAGTTATTTATATATCAATTATAAGCCAACGTCTATCTTCCTGGGGTGTTTTTTTCCCCTTGCACAATAGAAATAAGGGGTTATGCTTTTCCCTAAAAGTTAATGGTTAAACATGGGACCTTAACAGCCTGATATAGGTAAGGAATGCTTAATATCCAGAAACTAGACAGATATAAAGCCCAACATTCTCAGTGAGATTGCCTGCTCAGAAATGAATAGGGAAAAAGAACCTTTTTATTCCATTCGGTAGGCATATTGGGAATTGTGAACGCCTTTGTGGATGCTGTTACAAAATGGTTGCTGTGATGGCCTTTATGAGTAATTAAACAACCCAAACTGGTGTGGCTGTCAGAACCCTCTGCTATGTCCTAACGCGCATACCCGAAATCCCCGCGTGCTGATTGGTCAGGACGCGGGGATTTCGGACCGGCCATGA
>BHEV01009323.1:7289-32564 GCA_004319985.1 Emydocephalus ijimae | reverse complement strand
TAAACGATAGTTATCTCGCTTAAGTATGAATTAGTTAAATTACAGTCAAATGATTGTTCAATAGTGATATTGGGATATATGATGGTTGATTGATGATATGAGTTATTATGCAACATAATTATTATGATGACTATGAAATGGATGCACAAAAAGGAGTGGTAAACCAACCGATGCACTGCTTGTAAATTTATGAAGAATGATGATGTTTTTATGTTATGCCCTATGTTTTATATGTTTGTGTTTGTTGTAAAAAATTAATAAAACTTGTATTAAAAAAAAGAAGAAGAAGAAAGAAGAGAAGAAGAAAAAAGAAATATAGGGGAGGGGGGGAAGAGGAGAGGAAAGCAGAGGAATTGGGGGAGAGGTGAGGGGTGGGGAAGGGAAGGGAAAGAGAAGGGGAGAGGAAGGGAGGAGAGGGATATGAAGGGGAAGGGAGGAGACGAGACCAGAGAAGAAGAGATGGGGGGAGGCTACAGCAGGGAAGGAGAAAAGAGAGGGGAGAAAAGGGGAGGAGAAGAGAAAGGAGGGGAGAGAGAGTGGTAGGGAGGGACAGAAGAGATAAGGCAAGAGAAAGTGAGAGGGATGGTGGGAAGGGAGGAGAAGAGAGGAGAGGAGAGAAAGTTTTCCAGTAGTGGGTTTCAAGAGATTAAATTTCTATTTTGATTTATTGATTATATACCATCAAGTTGATGTTGATTCTTAGCCATATTAGATATATTTTTGGTCCTTCAGGTCTTCCATGGTGCTACTGCTCATCCTCTTCTTCTTCTCTTTCATCCACCTTTCCCAGCATCCAAGTTTTCTCCAATAAGCTTGGTCTTTGCATCATGATTCAAAGTAGAATAATTTGATAATGGTCATTTATGCTTCAAGTGATTTATTCAATCATCCCATTGTCTGTTTTCTTGGTTGTATAAGTTGCTCTCAAAAGTCACCTTCAAAACTAAATTTTAAATAGATCATTAGTCTTTCTATCCTGTTTCTTCAAAGTGATTCTGTTTTGCTCTATATTTATTTTTTTTAGTTTCTTTGTTTTGTCTTTTGCATTGTTCCCATTTAATTTTCTTTTATGTACATTGCCAATAACCAAGTGGAATTCTCACTTGACATTTTCCTTTGTCAGAAGAATATAACCACACTGGTCAACCTTCTCAAATTTAACATGTCTTCCTATATTGAAGGACAAATTTCTTTTTTTTTTTTTTTTTAGTATATGCTTTTTTAAAATTCATAAACATTTTGAATACAGTGTATTGTCAGGGCATATCATTTACAGAAAAATAAAGAAAGAACAAACAGAAGCATTAATACAATAATAATATACTAATAACAATAACAACAACTATATAACAGAATAGTTTTAGCTAGTTTTCTCTTTGTATCAATTTATTTGTAATTCTGTTAAGTATATTAGCATGTCCATAATTATAAACCATCTTTATATTTAATTCATACATAGCATTAACCTTTCTTTATCTAATTTCTACCTCTTATCTCTAACCATTCATAAAATCTATTCCATGTTACATAATATTCTGTGTCTTCTTTATCCTTTATTTTTAATGTCAAAGTATCCATCTCTGCACAGTCTGATATTTTCCAAATTACATCCTCATCTAATAGAGAGTTCTCATTTTTCCAGTATTGTGCAAATACAATCCTTGCAGCTGTCAATACAGGCAAAACTAGATATATAGCCCCTTTATCATAACCCTCTGGCATATGATAGTAAGTATATATGATAATAAATACTTGGAGTCTTCTGAAGGTAAAAAAATAAAAATCTCCTCTCCCCATTGGAGACTTTCCACAATTTAAGTCCCTGATTTTTGAGGCATGTAAACCGTTTGAGTGACACTCAAAGTGTCATGCTTTCAAATTTGCTTTCCAATTCATGGAGGGCTGTAAATGAAAAGGTAATAGGAAGAAGATGGCATTAAAATATCCCATTAAGAAGTATAATACTTACAGGGAATGATCTTTATACATTTATGGAAGACAGTTGTGTTTCTGCTGACATAGACTGATTCCAAAAGGTTGAATACATGAGGGTTAGGAAAGGGTTTTCCCCAAAAAACTAGAAACAAACTATATTTTTTCAATACTATATGTCAGCGTTCCAATCAAACTCTCCATCTTAGTTCAGCACTCAGAGACAAAGTCCATCCAAGTAAGAATTTATGAGAAAAATCTTACTGGCACATCTGGGAAAACCTGAAACTGAGAGTTCCTGGTTTTCCCTTCCCAAAAGAGAAAACAACGATCCATCCCCTGCACCCATCAGTCTATCACAGGGCCCAAACAAATCTTTGCCCCCAACTGGAAACATCACTCCAGTCACTCCCCTCCAGGTGCAGGACAACATGTCCTTGACTCTCTGAGAAAGAATGTTGTCATGTCTAAAATTCTACCTCACTATGAAATTGCCCCTCCAAAATTCCCAGGCACTGAATGTGGCAGCCTCCAAGCTTCCAAGTGGCAAAAATGGCTTCTAAAGCTGACACTATATTTATTTGGTGTTATGTCTGGGGATATGTTTTTAACTATATTTTAGGGGTTGTTGCAAATCACTTAAGATAATTGTCAGATAAGTCCTGAAAAGAGATAAGTAAACAGATTAATACATTTCCTACCACATGGATTTACCTCATCTTGAGGCATTTTTTAAACCTTCTAATACATTTCTAAGTTGCATTTCTGAATTACTGGGTTGAAAATATTTTGATATTTCCCTTCCATTTCCCATAACTGGGCACATCAAGCCAAATTGTTAGCAGAAAGGCATAAAAAGTTTCATCAGCCAGTCAAGGACTGCTTAATTCTTACCATTTCCTTGTTGAATTGGCTGCATGGCTGCTTGTATGATAAATTATTCTCAGTCTAAAGTGCTTAATTTTCCCCTAGGGATAGGCATCATACATGTTAGATGGGNGGGGGGGGGGGGGGGGGGGGGGGGGGGGGGGGGGGGGGGGGGGGACCTAAAGTGACTGAAATACTGCACAAAATTGCAAATATTCCCCAAGAAATAGCACTTCTTGGAATAATCTGTTGAAGGGGAAGGGCGATCTAGAAACTTGAAATATGAATGAATAAATATTCCTAATTTATTTATAAATATCCTTACTATTTTCAAGAAGCAAGGGTGAGTTTGAACAATGCCCTCCTTTCTTTTCTCTTCCTAAAGAAACGATATCAAGATTCGATCATTTTTTGGCTCACGGTGAATTGGGTGCTTGCCCTTTCTTTTCCCAAACAAATATATCACAGCATCATTATTGGGTTTTTATCTATTTTTTTTCCTGAATATATTCCACATAGGCTCTCTCCCCTACAGGCCATAATAATCTGTTCTTTGGATAGGGGAGACTTTCTGCTTATTGGACAGGAACTGCTTTGTTGATAGAAATGTATCATTGGACACCAGGAAAATTGTTAAATGTTACGTGTGAGCACCTGTAGCTTTTATTTATTTATTTATTTATTTATTTATTTATTTATTTATTTATTTATTTATTTATTTATTTATTTATTTATTTATTTATTTATTTATTTATTTATTTATTATAATTTATCGAACAAGAATAAAAAAATAAAAATACAATGACAGGGATGGTAGGCACGTTAGTTCACTTATGCATGCATCCTCTACTCATCTCTTAAGCATGATGTAAGGTCCACGGAAGTCATTTTGTGACTGAAACTGTGAAAATTTGTAGCTGAAACCACTGAATGAGGTAGAGCATTCCAGACTTTGACAATTCTATTGCAAAAATCATATTTTTATGTCAAGTTTAGAATGATTTACACTGAGTTTAAAGCAGTTTATTAGCACACGTATTATTGCGATTAAAACAAAAAAAAAAGTCATTTAGGGGTAAAACATTACACTGCGTACAATTTTGTATGCAATACCTAGGTCTGATCACAAGCGATGCAGTTCTAAGTTATCCAAACCAAGAATTTCAAGCCTGGGGAATTATATTGTGTACAGAAAGGTACAAGACTTTTCTCGTAAAATATTTCTGAATTTGCTTGATTGTACTGATCTCAGATATATGGTGAGGATGCCAAACAGTTAAACAATACTCTAAGATTGGTCTAGCATAAGTTTTATAAGCTCTAATTAGACATATAATGTTTCCAGAAAAAAAACCTGTGCCAAATTAAATTTTTAACCGTTAATGCTTGTTTAGAAATGCTGTTACAGTGAACTTTGGAGCATAGATCATCAAAGATAAGTACATCTAGGTCCTTGACAAAGTAAGGGTCATCAACTAGTTCAATGCCACACACTTTACACTTGACATTCTGATTACATTTACCAGTAGGTAAGACAGAGCATATATTGATCGGAATTTGCCAAATAGATGACACATAGTTGAGATCACATTGCAAAATGATAGAATTATCTGTTGTTTAAATATGCAGCAAATTTAGACTTTGCTTCCATATCATTTTATATTAGTTATGGATCCTAGAATAGCTGTAGGTGAATTAAGCTTAGTTTGAAAAAGCTAGAAAGGGATGAATGCACCTCATTGATGAAGACCACTGAGAAGATCCAGGTAGCAAGCTGGGTTGGGAAGTCCACTATACAGAAGAAGCAAAGAAAAAAAATCCTTATTTATTTATTTATTTAATTTATTTATTTAGTCAAATGATTATTAGATAACAGGTATAAGTATAAACATGGTTAAAAATACATGAAATGGATACGAACAAGAAAAAAAAGAAACAACAGGACAGGGATGGTAGGCACATTGGTGCGCTTATGCATGCCCCCTACAGACCTCTTAGGAAAGGGGTGAGGTCAATAGTAGACAGTCTAAGGTTAAAGTTTTTGGGGTTTGGGGAAGAAACCACAGAGTCAGGTAGAGTATTCTAGACATTGACCACTCTATTGCTGAAGTTGTATTTCCTGCTCCAGTTACTTGGCCCAGCTTCTGCCAACCTAGCAGTTCAAAAGCATGTAAAAATTGCAAGTAGAAAAATAGGGACCACTTTGGTGGGAAGGTAACTGTTAAGGATTGAGCATGGGTAAGAATGAATGGAGACAAGCCTCTGAACGGTGAACTTCAGCTCTTTATTTACATCGTGACTTCTCTGTATAACAGCAGTAAACCCTGCCTTATATAGGCAACCCTTGTAACTTTTAACCAATAACAAGCTAGGAACGCTAGTTTTTATAACCAATAGGAACTCTCTGTTAAGGGCCAATTGGATTCCCCGGAACGGGCCAATCCGGTCCGGCCGCTTAACAGCCAATCAGAAGTGCAGGGCCAGAAACCTGCACTTACTCCAAGCTCACACTTTATAACTTATATACATACACAACACCCCTACCCCCTGGTTCCTTAGTTCAAAGCATAGTCCTTTAAATAGGACGGTTGTCTTTTCAGTCTCTTAGATGTCCTTTGTATTGGCTGGCTGCACTCCAGCTGAGGTAGATCGCCGCTTGGTGGTGGGGCTGCCTCTGGTTCAGAGTTCACTTCCACAACATTGCCCACATTTTCCGCAATTCCCTGAGGCGCAAACGTTTCTCCCCCCAGCTCCGCTATTTGGGTTATATTTAAATCGTCGCTTCCTTCGAGCGGGTTCTCTAGGATTTCCACATCTTCCGTACTTCCCCCCTCCTCAGTTTGGTCGTAGGGGAGTTGCGGACTGGCTGCTGAAAGTTGTGACTGTAATTGATTGATATACCGTTTCCAAAGTTTATCGTCAAGGCATTGCACAAGGTAGGATCTGGGGCCGGTTACACGTACTACTGTCGCTTCCACCCACAATGGATCGCCCGATAGGTTTTTTGCATACACAAGGTCTCCTACCTGGAAGGTGCGACAGCGGCCACTGGATCCTAGTGGTTTCTCTGGTTCATAAGCAGGGTGCAACCGGTCGAGGTGGGAGCGGAGCCTTCGTCCCATTAGCAGTTCGGCGGGAGTTCTGCCAGTGACGCTATGTGGGGTGATGTGTTGCAAGAAGAGGATTTGATTGACCTTGTCGTCAATGTTGTCGTAGTCTACTTTTTGCAAGGATTTCTTCACAAATTGGACCATGCGTTCTGCTCGGCCATTGGTCGCAGGATGCACAGGTGAGGTGAGCGCATGGCAGATGCCGCGTTCAGCGAGATACTGCTCAAACACTAGTGCAGTAAACTGTGGCCCGTTATCGGTCACCAGGATGTCTGGTAATCCATGGGTTGCAAAGCGTCTGTTTAAAACTTTGATAACCACCTCGGAGGTCGTAGTCGTCATGCGATGAATTTCGAGCCAATTTGAGTAGGCATTGACTGTGAGCAAGAAGGTGTGGCCCTTGGTTGGCCCCACGAAATCCAGATGAATTCGAGACCAGGGTCCACGTAGTGTCTCCCATTCAGTAGGCATGGCCTTTGGTGGGGCGTTGCTGGCTTCTTGGCACCGGGGGCAAGCTTTGACCCACTGTTCGATTTGCTTGTCAATGCCCGGCCACCATGCGTAGCTTCGTGCAAGTGCTTTCATTCGCACGATGCCGGGGTGGCCCTCGTGCAAAGTTCTCAGCAACGCTTTTCGGAGTCGCTCTGGGATAACGACTCTATCGCCCCAGATGATACAGCCCTTCTGGGAGAAGAGTTCAGTCTGCCGAGACTTGAACGGTGTGAAGTCATCTGATACTTGGTCCAATGGCCATCCGCGTTCTACCCAGCCTAGGATTCGTGCTAGGGTGTGGTCGCGCTTGGTCTCTCTCATGATGTCTCGAGCAGTCAGTGGCGGGGAGTTGAGTGCCTCGATTTGCAACATGGTTACCGTTGGTGCTGGATCGTCGAGAGTCTCTGGAAGCGGTGCTCGGCTCAATGCGTCGGCATGGGGAATGGCTTTCCCCAGGCGATATTGCAGCCGATAGTTACAAGCAGCTAAGAATTCTGACCATTGGGTCATCCTAGGGGATAATATGTAGGGGGTCAGCTTATACCCGGCTATTGTCCCTAGCAACGGTTTGTGGTCAGTTACAATGGTAAAAACCCTCCCATATACGTATTCGTGAAATCTTTTCACAGCTGAGACGATTGCGAGGGCTTCTTTATCAATTTGTCCATAGTTTCACTCTGTTTTTGAAAGAGTCTTTGAAAAATAGGCAACACGGGCTTCGTTCCCATTAGGCAGCACGTGGTTCAAAATGGCGCCCACCCCGAAAGACAATGCATCACAGGTTATAACTAATGGCAAAGTCTCGTTATACTGCATGAGTACAGAGTCAGAAGTGAGCAGTTTTTTAACATTTCGGAAGGCCTGTTCTTTCCAGTAACCCCATAACCACATTGCTTTTTTATCTAATAATCGGTGTAACGGTTCAGCGACAGTTGCTTTGTGCGGTAAAAATACATTATAGAAATTGATGAGGCCTAGGAACGCCTGAAGATCGGCCTTGTTTTGTGGCCTGGGAGCATTTTTGATCGTTTTTAATTCACTCTGAGTAGGGTGAATGCCCTGGCTATCAATCAGGTACCCCAGAAATTCAACACTGTCAGTACACAGTTTTTTTTCACCTTAAGACTGGCTTCTTGGAATTTTTTTAGGACTAATTTCAACCGTCCTGTAAATTTTTTTTTGTAGGGGCTGCAATTAATACATCGTCAAAATAGGGGACCACGCCCTTAATTCCTTGCAATAACCTTTCCATAAGGCTCTGGAAGATCCCCGGGGCTACACTAACTCCGAATTGCAGCCGGGTACATTTAAAGGCACCGCGGTGCGTCACAATAGTTTGGGCCTGTGCCGTTTTTTCATCTCCTGGTAGTTGCTGATATGCTTGAGCTAAATCCAATTTAGCAAAAACTTTCCCGCCCCCCAGGGAATGGAGGAGGTGCTGCACCACTTGAACTGGATAAGCGTTCTGCTGCAGGGCGTGGTTCAAGGTGGCCCGGTATTCCCCACAAATTCGGATTGACCCATCTGGCTTAATGGGTGTTACAATAGGGGTTTCCCAAGGGGAGTGATCGATGGGCTTCAACACCCCCTGAGCTATCAGTTTGTCGAGTTGTTCGTCGATTTTCGGTTTCAAGGCGAACAGAACTCGACGGGGTTTCAAACGAATGGGAGCTATTTTAGGATCTAGGCTAAATGAGATCGGGGTCCCCTTGTACTTGCCTAAGCTGTCTGCGAAGACGTCCCTGAACTCAGAGATAAGTTCTTCCTTCAAGTCACAGCCACCGATTCAGTTTATGCCAGCCACTTCAATGCCGAGTGGAGCGAACCATTGGAGGCCCAGTAGGCTAGACCTATCCCTATCGATGATTGTTAAAGGTAAGTACGCTGTGTGTTTCTTGAAGGAAACTCGGACTCGGCAGGACCCGATTCGATTCCCCTGGTAGTCCTTGAGGATGAGGCGTTGGAAACGGAGATCTTGGCATTGAGTTGTGGGGATGAGTTGCTTCAGTGTCTTCCATGACACCATCGAGAAGGACGATCCCGAGTCGACCTCCATGTGGCAAGGCTGGTTTTCAATGGCTACCGTGGCTCAGATTTTCTTAGTGTCCAAGGTTGAGGCATGACCGATAGTGATAGTATGGTGAGCCTCTTCTCTCTGCCAGGCTTGATTTCTGTAGGAGTGGTTTACAGGATGGTTTCCTGTCGATTGGTGATAGTTAGGCCCTTTCGAGGCCTGGCTGGGTCCTGGCAAGCTGCGGCAGACCCGTCCGATGTGGCCTCGTTTCCCGCACTCATGGCAGAGTGCGTCGCGGAATTTGCATTCGGACCTGGCATGGTCAGCTCCACAGCCAGCGCAAGGGCGTAAGGGCTTCGGACGATGGTCCCAGTCGGACCGCAACTGGTGGACCCCTTCTTCGTCGCTGTCTGATGACGAAGAGAGGTCCTCGTGGTGGGTCATTGACAAATGCCCTTCTGACTTGGATAAAAGGTCGCTTGTCTGTTTTTGGGCTGGAGTACGGTTTCAGCGCAGTTGTGCAGTGGATTTCTTGGTGGCTTCCGCCGCAGCAGCATCTGCGATGGCATCAGCAAGGATGATGTCGCCTTTCGCCATCAGCTTGCTTTGAAGGCCTGGTGAATCTAGTCCCAGAACTATTTGATCTCTCAGTGCCTCTTCTAAATCGGTGAATCCGCAGAGGCCTCCCAAATTTTGGAGGTCTGCTACGAAGTCGGCCACGCTTTCTTCCTTTCGCTGGCTCCTTTGATAAAACTCATGGCGTCTCATGAGCGTAGGCACGGTTGGAGCATAGTGGCCTCTCAGGATGGGTTCGAGGTCATCCCAACTCAAGGCCTTCACATCTCGGGGTTTGGCTAGTGCTTTAGCCATCTTAAATACAGTTGGACCGCAATGCGTTAGGAACACCGGCCGTTTTTTTCCTGGTGTTGCGTCCTTTAAGTTGTTCATTTCTAAGAACATTTGGAAGCGATCCATGTAGGACTCCCAGTCCTCTTGCGTTGGATCGAATGGAGCGGGTAATTTCGATGCCGCCGGACATGGTTCCGTTGTTGGCGCTGTCTGTCACGTGCTCGGTGCTTATTCCTGATTCCGTCGGTTCAGGCGTCTCCAAATCCCATCCTAGTTGCCAGNCTCAAGGCCTTCACATCTCGGGGTTTGGCTAGTGCTTTAGCCATCTTAAATACAGTTGGACCGCAATGCGTTAGGAACACCGGCCGTTTTTTTCCTGGTGTTGCGTCCTTTAAGTTGTTCATTTCTAAGAACATTTGGAAGCGATCCATGTAGGACTCCCAGTCCTCTTGCGTTGGATCGAATGGAGCGGGTAATTTCGATGCCGCCGGACATGGTTCCGTTGTTGGCGCTGTCTGTCACGTGCTCGGTGCTTATTCCTGATTCCGTCGGTTCAGGCGTCTCCAAATCCCATCCTAGTTGCCAGTGTTAAATATTGAGCATGGGTAAGAATGAATGGAGACAAGCCTCTGAATGGTGAACTTCAGCTCTTTATTTACATCGTGACTTCTCTGTTTCACAGCAGTAAACCCTGCCTTATATAGGCAACCCTTGTAACTTTTAACCAATAACAAGCTAGGAACGCTAGCTTTTATAACCAATAGGAACTCTCTGTTAAGGGCCAATCGGATTCCCCGGAACGGGCCAATCCGGTCCGGCCGCTTAACAGCCAATCAGAAGTGCAGGGCCAGAACCCTGCACTTTACCTCAAGCTCACACTTTATAACTTATATACATACACAACAGTAACAGTGTTCCATGCACCTTCGGCATTTAGTCATTTCAGCCACATGAACACGGAGATGTCTTCGGACAACACTGGCTCTTTGGCTTTGTAACAGAGATGAGCACCATCTCCTAGAGCCAGAAACAACTTGTACATATATTACCTTTACTTAAAATAATATTAGCATTACATTTGCTAATATAATGAGCATTTGACCCCAATGAAGAAAAAATGACCTAGAATTTAAATGGGCGATAAATATTTGGCCAGTTTGGTTTTCTTCTTGCAGTGCAGAATTGCCATGATAGAGTTCCTTCTCCTTTTTTCCTCTTTTCTCTAATTTCAATTTTGTATATCTCATTTAATTTTGTTTTGAATCATATTTGAATTATCTTTCATTTCCTTGGTTTTTTTAATCTTATAAGTCTCTAATTTCACATCTGCTTGTGTTTGTAGGATAAAGTAACATTATATTCCATTTCAAATAACATAACGCCACATTTACATTTTTTATTAGTTTAATTCAAAGATGCTGTCTCCTCCTGTTGATTTATTTCTTTTCAGCTCCTCTAATGTATTGTCAAATTTCAAACTAAATATTCATATGAGATGTTCTCTTGATGTTCTCTGAGCTTGGTTGTTTTCTTGAAGATGTTTCATTACCCAAACTAGGTAACATCATCAGTGCAATCAATATTCATATGTCTAACATTTTCCACTACATTTATTTCCTTTATTATTGTGTAACAATATTAATGCATTAATTGAGTGTAATGGTGCTAACAATGCAATTATATCCTTAAGGTGTTTTTTTTTCAAGAGGCAACTGAACTTTCTTCTCTTTTCTTTCTTTCTTTTTTCTTTTTGAAGATATTTCACTTCTCTATTCCCCATCATTCAGTCAGAGCCGAAGAAGCTTCTTGGATGAGAAGCTAAACATCTGAAGAAGCTTCTTGGATGAAAAGCTAAACTTCTGAAGAAGCTTCTTGGGTTAAAAGCTAAACATCTGAAGAAGCTTCTTGGATAAGAAGAGAAATGTCTTCAAAGAAAAACAAGAAATTCCAGTTGCCTCTTGAAAAAGCACCTCTGGGACAACCATGACCTGGATAACTGAGAATCTCCATAGACAATGCACATTCAATGAGCTTTATTCCAGGACAGTTAGTTATGTCTGCAATTGCACTCAATGGTCTTTTGTGCAAGGTGAATTAAAACAAATGTTAAGATGGAAGAAGTAATGGGACTAAAGCTCCACCCATTTTTTAAAAAATATTTTTTTTATTGAAAATTAGGTTTTAGAAACATTGAACGTGGTGATCTTTTTGACATATATCACAGTCTTTATATTGTTATATACCTTTTGTGAAATCAATGGGGAAGCCACATTCACTGAACAACTGTGTTAATAACTTAATAACTGCAGTGATTCACACTCAACAAATGTGGCAAGAAAGGTTGTAAAATGGATCAAATCTCATTTAACAAGTGTCTCACTTAGCAACAGAAATGTTAGGCTCAGTTATGGTTGCAAGTCAAAGACTACATGTATTGGGATAGGATTCAAATTTAATATCGAAGATTCTTAAGGGGAATATAAAGATGAAACCAGAGACTTTTCTTTTAGGCTTCATGGATAAAGAACGTGGAAAAAAAAGCTTGGGAATTTGTTTTATATATGTTGACAGCAGCAAGAATGATTTATACACAAAAAATGGAAAGGTAGTTTAATTCCCACAATGGCTGGAAAAACTGGTGGAGTTAGCAGAGATGGCTAAATTGAGTGTTTTAATAAAAAAAAAAGAACACATACAATTTTGTTTTAACTTCAAAGCCACTTCTGGATTTTGTGCTTCAGAAGGAAGAAAAGGAAACTCTGATTCTAGCTATTTGTCTTCAATTCGTACATCACCTGGTATTGCAATATCAATGAAATAGAATGGAAGGGAAGGGAAGGGAAAGGAAAGGAAGGGAAAGGAAAGGAAGGGAAGGGGAGGGAAGGGGAGGGAAAAGAAGAGAAGAGAAGAGAAGAGAAGAGAAGAGAAGAGAAGAGAAGAGAAGAGAAGAGAAGAGAAGAGAAGAGAAGAGAAGAGAAGAGAAGAGAATTCTTTATTGACCAAGTGTGATTTGACACATAAGGAATTCTATTTTTATTTCCTTTTTAAAATATTTTGGTAAAACAGGATTCAACTTCACTTTTTTAAATAGAGAACCTCAAATCCTATAGGGAATATTTGAGCATTTCCATTATCCATTTTTAAAAAACAAATAATTGTCAAATAACAATTACATAGTGGGAGAGCTCTCAACATTGCCAATTTACTGTACATAGAATATGATGTTTTCCATGGTCTGTATTAAAGCTTGAATTCTTTTTCTCTTGTTAATGAACCAAACTATCAAATATCAGATTGCTCCAGAAAAAACATTCTATCTTTTAGGAGCAAGGTTGAATGTTGCTGATATAAATTCTGCCAAATTACTAAAACCTGCTTGGCAAATCAAGCCTCCGTGTTCCAAAGTTGTTTTAGATTTGGGGCAGCATTGAAAGATAATGTTTTGTGTTGATTTTCAATTGTTTCTTCCAGAAGTATTTCACGAGCTGAGTATTACACTCCTCTGCTCGCAACAGAATACCCTATATCACCAGGCTTGAAATCTGGGGCTTGGAAAATCTTGAACTACGCTACCTACAGTTGGACTTAAGCGTAGTACACAAAATTATCTGCTACAATGTCCTACCTGTCAATGACTACTTCAGCTTCAACCGCAACAATACAAGAGCACACAACAGATACAAACTCAATGTAAATTGTTCCAGACTTCATTGCAGAAAGTACAACTTCAGCAACAGAGTGGTCAATGCCTGGAATGCACTACCTGACTCTGTTGTTACATCCTCTAACCCCCCACTCCTTTAACCTCAAACTAACCACTAATAACCTCACCCCATTCCTAAGAGTTCTGTAAGGGGCGTGCATATGTGCACCATTGTGCCTACCGTTCCTGTCCTATTGTTCCCATTTATTCATACCTATTTCCTGTATTCTTACTCATGTTTATGCTTATACTATTATCTTATAAGCGATTGACAAATCAAATAAACAAAATCAAATAAAAATAAATAAAAACATGTGTCATGCTTTGATTAGATGCAGAAACCTTCTGCTCTGAGTAAATTAATGGCACTCCTGTCTGAGTATCATTAAACTACCCTACTCTCCTTGTTCTTTAAGTTCTAGTCTACTTTGGTACTGAATTTGGTGAATTGAGCTCTTCCTTTAATGTTTAATGCAGACTTGTCCATTAAACTAAAGACTGGTAATTTTTGAGATGAAATGTTCTCTTTGAAGATAAAATTTTAAAAAATCTAAGGATCCCCTCTGCAGTTATTAATATACATATAACCCATTAAAAATGAAGAAATGATAGGAATGAAAGGCTGTGAGATATCAGGCATACTTTGCTGTAAGTTCTGGCTTTAATTTTGGAATATAAATTTTTGAAGTTAAAATTCAAATAAAGTAGAACACAAAATAGAATAAGCTTATATACTACTAAAATATTTGAAATATTGATTTCGGCTTATTGAAGGCCTCTGCACATCCACCATGGTCAGTGTGAATTCAATTCAGTGTTGTCCATATCACATAGGGCAGGTGGTGTTTCCAAGATGCAAGGCAAACTTCAAGATTGTAAAGGGAAATTTTCACATATTGTACCTTGTTTTCCTGAAAATATGACTTACCCTGAAAGTAAGCCCTAGCTTGAATTTTACACGTGAGCCCAATATCAGCCCTATCCCAAAGTAAGCCCTAATTAAGATCCCACCCACTCCAGAGTGCATGGGTAAAAATTAAGCTGGGGGGGCTGGGGGGTGGAGCTGCCCTAGTACTTACTTTTGGACAATTGTAGCCAGGTCTTGTACACCCCGAGATCTGCCTTGCTGGTCCATTTCTTCTGCAGCCAGCAAGGCTGGCAAGACTCTCCAGAAGGCCTCTGTAGCTGTTAACAAAGCTCTGGATAGATCCTTTTCTCCAGGAAAGCCTTGCCAGCTGCAGAAGATGAAATTCCTGAAGGCTTGTGACAATGAAAAGGAGGCCAGGGGCAATTCACGCAAGTGAGGTTAGTCAGTGGATGACATCCCCCGAAAATAAGACCTGATGCTTTTTTGGGTGGCAAAAATATATAAGACAGGGTCTGATTTTCAGGGAAACATGGTATATGTTAAAATCATACATGACAGTGTACTCTTTAATAATTCCCATGCATTGAAACATAACATTTGCAGATTAGATAGTCTTCCTTCCTCCTCCCTTGCTATACATTATATAGAATTATAGCTGGCCTTTAGGAAAGCATTACAATGGTATTCAACAACAACAACAACAAAAAAACCTCCCAGAATTTAGGGTTGGCATTCCTACATAGAGTAGTAGAATTCTAGGCAAATATGAACACAGAATTGCCCATTATAATCATTGGTATTCATGATGTCCCTGAAACAGAGTTTTAACTTTAAACTCATACTTAACTGCTTTCCCTGAGGATGCTGTTTTACATTAGGGCAAGTTATTAATTAATATTCATCCTTCTGGTCATAAAATTTAGTTCTAGGGGATGATCATTTTACAGACGCTATAAACATTTGCTGTAGTGTTGCTCACTTTTGTGGCATTGCCATTTCTGCAGAAAGGAATAAAATGTTTCATTCTTTGTAGAGATAAGAATAATTCTGCTGGCAGAAGCTTAACACAGCAATACATTAACTGTATACAAACTCCAGCCTAAAGCTATGGATCTACTTTATATGGAGCACTATATCAAGAGTATGCTATAGGAGAACATTGAACATACAAGAACAAAGCATTGAAGGCTAAGGTACAGAAGGCCAGTGGGAATTTAATGCTAACATACAATTAAAAATGGCACTTGAAGAATTATGGGTTTATTCATTAATACCTGTTGTTTTAATCTGTGTGAAATTAAAAGGAAGAGTATATTTCATGAAATTCAATGTAATCCTAGGAATTTCACTAAAACTTTTAACATTTTAAAACATTTCCTTTACAAGAGTAATGTTGGGATACATCAATAAGAGAAAAAAATAGGAGAACTGAGTAATGATTTTGAAAATTGTTCTCTATAGTTATATGAGACAGGTATAGCAGATAATAAAGCAAATTATTATTTCAAGTTGGCTGTTATGCATTGTCTCAGGAAGAAGAAAAAGGAAACTATATACTTTGCAAAGAAAATCCCTTAGTAAACACTAGAAATGTAAAAGAAATCAATCATAGATCGAAAAAAGCAGACCTTTGTGAAAACCACATTCCAAAGATTGGATATTTGTTTACCTAAATTAATATTGTGATCAGTTTAATGTAAATAAAGTATATATACTTGATACATATACTGATATACGTAATATATTATATACTTTGAAAAGGGAGTTAGTGAAGCAAAGCCCCTTTCTCATTTTTAAACCATCTGCATCTCTTCTCTGCTTTTTAAAGCATCTGTGTCCTCTGGAACAGTGGTCGCCAACCAGTGGTCCAGGGCCCACTGGTAGTCCGTGAGAAAATTTTGGTGATCTGCAGAGAAATGTCACCCCAAACCAATTAATCCAGGCTGCGTGGGAACACAAAGCTGCACCGCCCACATGGCCTGTGGGAAAACAAGACTTACGTCGCTTGCATTGCATTACAAACAACACAAGGTAGTGAGGGGAAGGGGGAAAGGGTGGAGGGGGAACTGATCCCATGTGCCTGGCCTGGCCACCTGGCTGCTTCTTTCCATGTCTTTCTTCTTCTGCTTTTGGCTGCACACAAGGAAAGCAGCAAAGGTCTTTCTTCCTCTCCCCCAAACTCCACCAGAAATGAATCTTTGGAACTCTGCAAGGCATCCTGCTCCAAGAGGCTGCGCCAGTAGAAGTCTCACAAAGACTCATTTCGGATGGGAGAGAAAGAAAGACTTCTGCTGCTTCTGCTGCTTTCCTTGCATGAAGCCAAAAGTCTCTCTCTCTCTCTCTCCCTCTGTTATGTCCTGAGCATGGGCACAAGGAATGGAGATGAGGCATCGAACTGTGACTTCAACTCTTTATTAGTAACTTCAGAACAGAGCAAAATACTTGGGCAGCAGCAGCTCTTTTAGAGAGCTGGCTGCTGTCAAAATAACCAAAGATTTGAGTTTACCGCTCTAACAAGCGTCCAATCAGAGGGACCCGCTGTCAGCCAATCAGATCAGCTAGAAACAACCAATCATGACTCACTATTCGTGGGCCAATGAGAAATGCAGTATTATGAGCCTGCTGTTAAAGTAAAGCTATTAGGGTTGTTACTGAACGTGTTAGCTTAGTCCTTAACACCTCTCCCCCCTAGGTTCTGTCTGAAGGGTGGGATGATGTATTCTCGTAAGTAGGNCCCCCTAGGTTCCGTCTGAGGGGTGGGGTGACGTATTCTCGTAAGTAGGCAGGTCGCTTCACCTGTCTGCTTGATCTGCACTGTTCCACCGGTTTCTGTCCTGGCTCTGGTTCTGGTGGGCTGCTTGCTGAGCTGGGTGGCGAAGATGGTCCCGCTGTTTTGTTGAATGGCTCTGGGCTGTCCTCTCTGCTCTCGTCAATGCTGTCATCCAGGTTCCCTGGATCTGTTTCCATCGCGGTGCTGCTACGCAGCGAGGCAATTTCCCGGCTCGGTTCTCCTTCTGGCGGTGAGTATCCCATGGTTGGTTGTGTTGACTGCTGGGTTCCGATTGTTAGGTTATCTGCTATTTCTTTTTTGGCCCCCTCAATGTCCCTCCCCCCCCCCAGTTTGAGATTCAGGGGATGAGATGGGCGTAGGTGCTAGTCTGGATCGAAGCTGTTCTATGTGGCGCTTCCACATTTTTCCATCCACAGTTTGTAGACGGTAGGATCGGGGCCCCATAAGTTGCGTTATGGTAGCGGGGACCCACAATGGGTCACCCGAGAAGTTTTTCGCAAAAACGGGGTTGCCTTCCTGGAATGATCGACACTTGCTGCTGGATCCCAGGGGTTGTTGGTGCTTTTCATTTTGTGGACCTCGAGCCAGTTAGAATAGGCATCCACGGTTAGAAGGAAAGTGTGTCCTCTTGTGGATCCCGCAAAATCGATGTGGATATGGGACCAGGGACCACGAGGCGTTTCCCACTGAGTTGGGGGTGCTTTTGGAGGAGCGGAGCGAGTCTCCTGGCACTTGCTGCATGTAGCCACCCAAGCCTCTATCTGCTTATCTATGCCTGGCCACCACGCGTAACTCCTTGCCAATGCCTTCATCCGCACGATGCCTGGATGTCCATCATGCAACATTTTCAAAACTTTATGTTGCAATTTCTCCGGGATGATGACTCTGTCTCCCCACAAGATGCAGCCCTTTTGAGAGAATAGTTCTGTCTGTTGATTTCTGAATGGCTTGAAAGTGTCATTGGGTTCATTGTCCGGCCAGCCTCATTCCACCCAGCTGAGGACTCATGCCAAAGAAGGGTCCTTTTCCGTTTCTGAGGCGATGTCCCAAGCAGTCAGAGCTGGTGATTTAAGAGACTCGATTTGCAATATGGCTAGGCTTGGAGCTGGGTCATCTATGACATCTGGTAGCGAAGAACGGCTCAAAGCGTCAGCGTGGGGAATAGCTTTCCCCGGGCGGTGTTGCAGTTGGTAATCGTATGTGGTTAAAAACTCTGACCAATGTGTCATTCTTGGTGATAAGATGTGGGGAGTTGGTTTGTTTCCCGCTAAAATGCCAAGTAGTGGCTTGTGGTCTGTAATTATGGCAAAGGGTCTCCCATAAACATACTCATGGAAATGTTTAATTGCGGACACAATGGCGAGAGCCTCTTTATCAAGTTGGCTATAGTTCCTTTCAGTTTTCGACAAAGTTCTCAAAAAGAACGCAATAGGTGCCTCATTACTGTTTGGAAGGACGTGGCTTAAAATGGCTCCCACTCCGAATGGTGAGGCATCACAGGTAACCGTTAAGGGAAGAGTCTCGTTGTATTGTATTAATACAGCATTGGAAGTTAAGAGGTCTTTTACTCTTTGCTCGTTCTTCACGCCATCCCCAGACCCAGGAAGCCTTTTTGTCAAGAAATCTATGCAGGGGCTCAGCTATGGTCACCTTCTGGGGCCAGAAGATGTTATAAAAGTTCATGAGTCCCAGGAAGGCTTGGAGGTCTGTCTTATTTCTAGGTCTTGGGGCATTTTTGATTGCAGTTAGTTTTTTTTCGGTGGGGTGGATTCCCTGTCTGTCGAGAAAGTACCCAGGAACTCCACTGTCTCCATACAAAGTTGACACTTGTCCCTTTTTACCTTCAGGCCAGCGTCTTTAAATTTTTGGAGAACCATTCTGAGTCATTGTTCTAATAATTCTTTAGTAGGGGCAGTTATTAAGACGTCATCAAAATAAGGCAAGACGTCTTTTATGCCTTGTAATAGTCTCTCCATCAGACTTTGGAAAATGCCCGTGCCACACTTACTCCGAATTGGAGTCTATTGCACTTGAAGGCACCTCTGTGTGTGACGATAGTCTGGGCTTCTGCAGTCATCGCATCTATGGGTAGCTGTTGGTACGCCTGAGCTAAGTCCAATTTCGCAAATATTTTTCCGCCACCCAGGGAGTGAAGAAGGTGTTGGACCACCGGTACCGGGTAAGCGCTTTGCTGAAGCGCATGTTTTAGGGTGGCCCGATAATCCCCACAAATTCTTAATGATCCATCTGGCTTTATGGGTGTTACTATAGGGGTCTCCCATCGGGCATGGTCAATCGGTTCCAACACACCCTGGGCTATTAATTTGTCCAGTTGCTTGTCGATCTTTGGCTTGAGTGCAAAAGGCACCCGACGAGGCTTCAGGTGAATGGAAGCTACATCGGGGCTGAGATTAAACGATATAGGGGTCCTCTTGTACTTGCCTAACTTCCCTGTGAAAATGTCCTGGAATTCCTGGATGAGGGCCTCTTCCCAGTCATCACTTCCGGTTTAGTGGATGCCAGCTAGTTCAATTCTGAGTGGGGTGAACCACTGTAACCCTAACAAACTGGGCCGGTCATGATCGACGACGGTCAGAGGTAGCGTTGTGGTGCGGTCTTTGAAGGATACTTGGACATGGCTGGAACCAACAACCGAATTCTGTTCCCTTGGTAGTCCTTTAGGATGATTCTTTGAATGCTGAGATCCTGGCAACAGATGGCAGGGATCAGCTGTTTGAGGGTTTTCCAGGAGACCATCTATAGGGCTGACCCCGAGTCGACTTCCATCACGCAAGGTCGATTCTCAATAGCGACCTTTACTCAGATCTTCCTTGCATCTAGTGATGAAGCGTGGCCTATAGTGATAGTTTGGTGTGCCTCTTCTCGTCTCGCTGAAGCGGCAGGTGCTCGATTTCTGTCGTAGTGGTTGTTCCATTGGTGGTTCAGGCGGTCCCGATTTACAGGTGGGTTGCCTGTATCCTGGCAGAGATTATTCTCCCTCTGGCTTGGATTGGACCCTCGCTTGCTTCTGCAGACCTTTGCGATGTGGCCTCTCTTTCCACAGGAATGGCAGAGTGCGTCGAGGAATTTGCAGTCTGATCGCGGGTGGTTTGCCCCGCAACCAGCGCATTGGAGCAGAAGTCTCTGGTTCCTTTGATCTCGTTCTGAGCGGAGCCAGTTGACCTCCTCTTCCTTGCTGTCTGAGGTGGATTCGAGGTCTTCATTATGGGCGGTAGTAGTGTGCCTCTCAGAGGAAGGCATACTATCACTAGCGAGTTGGTGGTGCGGTGCGTTCGCTCGGTGCATTCGAGCTGCTGACTTCCTGGTTGCTTCTGTGGCAGTAGTGTCGGCGATGACATCTGCGAGGCTGATGGCTCCCTTCACCATGATCTTACTCTGCACGGTGTGGTCATCTAATCCCAGAACTATTCGGTCTCTCATGGCTTCCTCGAGGTTTGCGAAACCACAGAGTCCTCCCAGGTTCCGGAGGTTGGCTACGAAGTCTCCAACACTCTCGTTCTTCTGTTGGTCCCTCTGGTAAAACTCGTGTCTTCGTATCAGTGTAGGCACTGCGGGTGCATAATGGGCCCCAGAGGATCGGCACGAGGTTATCCCAATCCATGGTCTTCACTTCTGATGGTTTGGCAAGTGCCTTAGCTATTTTAAAATTGGTGGGCCTGCAATGGGTCAAGAACACCGCTCATTTCTTGCCAGGCATAGCATCTTTCAGATTGTTGGTCTCCAGGAACATCTGGAACCGGTCCATATTCGAGTCCCAGTCTTCATTTGCCGGGTCAAATGGAGTGGGTGGTATGGCACCACTGGTCATCCTGCCATTTGTTGCATGCGCTCTCAGCCACGTGCTCTGTCTTGTTCGATGAGTGTTTAGTCAGCTCTATCGTCTCCGCATCCCATCCTCGTCGCCAGTGTTATGTCCTGAGCATGGGTGCAAGGAACGGAGACGAGGCATTGAACTGTGACTTCAACTCTTTATTAGTAACTTCAGAACAGAGCAAAATACTTGGGCAGCAGCAGCTCTTTTATGGTGATGGCTGCTGTCACAATAACCAATGACTTGAGTTTACCGCTCTAACAAGCATCCATTCAGAGAGACCCGCTGTCAGCCAATCAGATCAGCCAGAAACGACCAATCACAACTCGCTACTCACGGGCCAATGAGAAGTGCAGGATTACGAGCCTGCTGTTAAAGTAAAGCTATTAGGGTTGTTACTGAATGCGTTAGCTTAGTCCTTAACACTCTCCCTCTTCCTCCCTGAGAACGAAGCTGGAGATAGTATCTTGCAATCCCAAATAAAGAACGATCGATCAGTAGGAAAATAGGGTGGGGGATTTTCCTGCAGACTTTTTTGGGGGGATTTTTCCAGGGTCTCTGGTCCATGGGATTTAAAATTATGTGTTTGGTGGTCCCTGGGGTCCAAAAGTTTCGTGACCCCTGCTCTGGAAGTCTTGGCTTTCTGATTCATAGGAAGTCTTCTTCTTCTTCTTCTTCTTCTTCTTCTTCTTCTCCTCCTCCTCCTCCTCCTCCTCCTCCTCCTCCTCCTCCTCCTCCTTCCAAAGAATTCTCCATAGTTTCATCACTGATTTTCATGTTTAAAGTTGGGAAGATGTTTTGTGAACCACTGGATGACTGTAGAATGACATATTTTTCATAGATGTTTATGTGCGCAAGTTACATCTTGCATTGTACCAAATATTGAAAAAGCAAGAAATTTAACATGGCACATTTTAATAGCAGTATGGGCTGTTTCTAGGTAGCAGGTTATTTCCACATAATGTACTAATCAGCACCGATCAACTTTCATTGGGTCAACCACTGTAATTAGAAGAGACTGAATGCACGCAAATTAGGTCCTGAAGGAGCACCAGTTTCTGCAGCTAAGTTGTTGAAATGGATAGCTCTGCATCTATGCATAAAATAGAGCCTTAGGGACAGTGTTGGGGAACAAAGGAACATTAAGAGCAGTCCAAGAAGAGGTAAAAGTCCCAGTGTACATCTCTATGTCAGAATGGAAGGAAATTTTCAGGTCTAGATAGTGTGAAAATTAAAGGAATATTTATCATTGAGTGGATGTTTTGATCCTATAATAAAATTACTCTTTCCTCTATTATTAAGAGATTAAAGAACTGAAAAAGAGTTTTGGGGAAAGTAAAATTACATCAAAAAGCAGCAAAAGGATAGCAAATTTTCTCCCCAAGTAGACATTCTAAATAAATTAGCTTCTACACATGGGCGAGCATGTGTGTTTCTGTGAGTCTATTAAGAAAGAAGTCTACTATTAATAAATGTTTTTTTCCTTTTTAAGCATCACACTCTATTGTATTTTTTAACTCACTGCCTAGGAATATACAAACATAGAGGCATTTATCTATGCACAAATAAAATTATGTGCAAGCACAATTCATATATGTCAAACAGCATGTTTATGTAAATTCCTAATACTTTTATTTTAGGAAATAGCTCACCAAAGCAAATAAGAGTACCTGTAGCCACAACTGAGTTTATGGGATTGGAAAACATTCATGCAAATAGGGTAAGGAATGATTGGCAGACTTTTTAAAATATTAACAAAGTGTTTCACTTGAGAGATTGGAGTAAACTCAGTAGCCAACAGAAAAGAAGACCATTGTTCTGGTGGATTGTAGGAAAAGAGATGGCAGAACCTAGGGTTGGGATCAGGCTAGAATTCCTATGTAGTCATAAGCATACTAAGTCCAAACCCCTTGAATACCATTGACACCTATCTAACCTTAGCAGGGAATCTACGATAAGTTGCCACAGCCAATTCATCATGGCCAACTTGCTACAACAAACTTGCCATTGGCTGTAACTTAGAGGTTACAGCCCTCTCTAAGCAGTTTACAAAGTCAGCCTAATTTTCCCCAACAATCTGGGTCCTCATTTGACCTACCCCGGAAGGTTGGAAGGATGAGTCAACCTTGAGCCTGGTGAGATTTAAACTGCCAAATTCAGGCAGCTGGCAGTCAGCAGAAGTAGCTTCTAACCAAGTGCCTTCTAACCACTGCACCACCATGGCTCATTTGGCATGAAAGTTCTTCATAGCCTTTTGCACCAGGCCCCCTTCTGAATTTTTCTAGCGTGTTTTTGAGGAAATGTGGCTGAATATACAAAAACATTAAGTTAAATTAACACCTGACAGGGATAAACACTTAGCTAAGGAACAATAAGGAAAGAGATAAATATTGGGGATCAATTTTCCTACTTTTTCTACAAAATAGCATCCTCCTGGGATCAGTTTTAGAACTAGTTCTGAAGGAGGATAGTCATGGAGCAGAAAATGCAATTACTCTTCTCTTCCTCTTCTTTTCTCCTGATGTTTAAAAGGTCTCCACCCCTTAACATTTTGGGCAGTCTCTTGGAAAAAGAAAAAAGAAAATAAAACCAGTCAGCTAGAGCAGAAAGGAAGATGGGGGTTGTGAAAGAGGCTTGACTCAGCTGTGGGACCATAAGGAAGACAGAAGATGATTCATTGTTTCAGTTGTGTAATAAACTTGAATTGTAAGCCACCCAGAGTCACTATACAAATTGGGTGAATGAATGCACAATTGCAATCATGCTTGAATGAATGAATGCTTGCATGAAAAAAGAGAAAGAAAGAAAGAAAGAAAGAAAGAAAGAAAGAAAGAAAGAAAGAAAGAAAGAAAGAAAGAAAGAAAGAAAGAAAGAGAAAGAGAAAGAGAAAGGAAGGAAAGTAAGCAAGCAAGCAAGCAAGCCTTCATGGATCCGTTACTTAATTATGTACCCCAGAATTGAAACAATAAACTCAAAATACAGAATAACAGAATTGGAAGGGACCTTTGAGGTCTTCTAATCTAATTCTCTGCTCAGGCAGGAAACCCTATACCATTTCATACAATTGGATGCTCAATCTCTTCTTAAGAACTTCCGGTATTGGAACATTCACAACTTCTGGAGGCAAGTTTTTCCACTGAGTGATTGTTCTGTCAGAAAAGTTCCTCCTCAGTTCTAGGTTGCTTCTCTCCTTGATCAGTTTCCATCTATTGTTTTTTTTGTCCTGCCCTCTTCTTTGTTGTAAATATTTGAGATATTTGAACACTGCTATCATGTCACCCCTAGTCCTTCTTTTCATTAAACTAGACATACCCAGTTCCTGGAACCATTCTTCATGTTGTGTTTCNNTGGGATGTGGAGACGCCTGAACCGAAGAACTGAGAAGCAAACACCGAGCACATGAAAGACGACGCCAACAACGGAAACCATGTCCGGCGGAATTGTACCCCCCGCTCCGTTCGACCCAAACCAAGAGGATTGGGAATCCTATATGGATCGTTTTCAAATGTTTCTCGAGACTAACAACCTAAAAGACGCCACACAGGCAAAGAAGAGAGCGTTATTCCTAACGCATTGCGGCCCAGACGTCTTCAAGATGGCCAAAGCGCTCGCCAAGCCTCGAGAAGTGAAGGCCATGAGCTGGGACGACCTTGAACCCCTCCTGAAAGGCCACTATGCTCCGACCGTGCCTACACTCATAAGACGCCACGAGTTTTATCAGAGAAACCAACGTAAGGGAGAGAGCGTGGCCGATTTCGTGGCAGACCTCCGAAATTTGGGGGGCCTCTGCGGATTCGCCGATTTGGAAGAGGCACTGAGAGATCGAATAGTTCTGGGCTTAGATGCACCAGCGCTGCAAAGCAAGTTGATGGCGAAAGGCGACATCAGCCTTGCTGATGCCATCGCCGACGCGGTTGCGGATGAGGCGACCAAAAAGTCGGCCGCACAGCTTCGAAAAACCTGAAACCCTATACCGCCAATGACCGGGGACGCTCCCACCAGCGCAGAGGAGAAGGCCGCCACCACGCACCATGAGGACCTCTCTTCGTCGTCAGACAGCGACGAAGAAGGGGTCCACCGACTGCGGTCCGATCGAGACCATTGTCCGAAGTCCTTACGCCCTTGCGCTGGCTATGGAGCCAAGCATGCCTGGTCCGAATGCAAATTCCGCGATGTGCTCTGCCACGAGTGCGGGAAACAAGGCCACATCGGGCGGGTCTGCCGCACTCTGCTAGGCCCTACCCAGGCCTCTAAGGGGGTTAACTACTGCCAATCGACAGGAAGCCGTCCTCTAAGGCGAACGCCAGTAAACCACTCCTACAGAAATCCAGCCATGCAGAGAGAAGAGGCTCACCATACTATCACTATCGGTCACGCCGCCGCCTTGGACACTAAGAAGATCCGAGTCACCGTAGCCATCGAGAACCAGCCGTGCCTCATGGAAGTTGACTTGGGATCATCTCTCTCGATGGTGTCGTGGAAGACACTCAAGCAACTTATCCCCACAGTCCAACGCCAAGACCTCAAATTTCAACGCCTCATCCTCAAGGACTACCAAGGGAATCGAATCCCTGTCGTCGGGTCCTGCCGAGTCCGAGTCTCTTTCAAAAAACATACAGCGTACTTACCTCTAACGGTCATCGATAGAGATCGGCCTAGCCTACTAGGCCTCCAATGGTTCGCGCCACTTGGCATTGAAGTGGCCGGCATAAACCGAATTGGCGGGTGCGACTGGGAGGAGGATCTTATCTCTGAGTTCAGTGACGTCTTCGTGGACAGCTTCGGCGAGTATAAGGGGACCCCAATCTCATTCAGCT
>BHEV01009321.1:0-17157 GCA_004319985.1 Emydocephalus ijimae | reverse complement strand
TGAAGTCGTATTTCCTGCAATCAAGTTTGGTGCGGTTTATCTTTAGTTTGTATCTATTTTGTGCTCTTGTATTGTTTTGGTAGAAGCTGAAGTATTCATTGATAGGTAGGACATTGCAATATATAATTTTATATACTATACTTAGATCGAATTGAAGGCGGTGTAGTTCTAGGTTGTCTAGGTCTAAAATTTCACGTCTGGTGGCATAAGGTATTCCGCTACGAGTAGAGGACTGGAAGATTCTTCTCATAAAATATTTCTGGACTTTCTCAATTGTATTAATATCATATATGTAATGCAGGTTCCAGACTGATGAACTGTATTCAAGTATTGGTCTAGCAAATCTTTTATATGCTCTAGTTAGTAGAGTGATATTACCGGAGAAAAAGCTGTGCACGATTAGGTTAACAACTCTTAATGCCTTTTTGGCTATGTAGTTACAGTGGGTTCTAGCACTTAGATCATTTGAGATGAGTACTCCAAGATCCTTGACAAAGTTTTTTGTCATCAACAAGGTCTTGACTATTCAGCTTGTATTTTATTTTCTGATTTTTTTGCCAATATGTAAGATAGAGCATTTATTTTTTGAGATTTGAAGTTACCATTTGTTTGACCATTCTGACACATAGTTGAGGTCTTTTTGAAGGGTAACAGTATTGTCTGTGGTATTGAATAGCTTTACATCATCAGCAAAAAGAATGCATTTGCTCTTAATATAATCACAGAGGCCATTAATATAGAGTATGAAGAGTTGGTCCTGGAACACTGCCTTGGGGGACACCACTGTTGACAGGTACAGGATTTGATAGGACGCTCCCAATTTTGACCATTTGTTGTCTGTTTGACAGGAATGCTTCCATCCAGTTATGCAGGTATCCAGAGATACCATAAGACCTTAGTTTTAGGAGTAGTTTGTTATGTACCACTGAATCAAAGGCTTTACAGAAGTCTATGTAAATTGTGTCAATTGATTTGTCCTGATCAAGTTGTGTAGTCCATATGTTTTTACAGTGCAAGAGTTGCAGGTTACAGGACAGTTTCCTTCTGAAACCAAACTGTTTGTTAGAGAGTAGGTTGTTTGGCTATAAGTGGAGGATAATGGATTGGTTAATAATTGATTCCATGACTTTACAAGTGATGCAGCATAAAGAGATTAGTCTGTAATTTTCAACAAGGCTGGGGTCTCCCTTTTTGAAGATGGGAATGACTGTGGCTAGTGACCAAAGATTTGGCAAGGAGCTGGTCCTGAAAGATTTTTCAAAGATTATGCTTAGAGGCTATGGCGGTGGATAGGTTTTTAAGAAGTAGGCAGAAACTCCATCCGGTCCAATAGGTAAAGTTGGTTTTAGATTGCATAGTGCTTTTTCAACTTTGTCTTCTGTAAAATCGATATGTATTAGATCATTGTAGTTGTCTGTGGTTCAGCTAAGAAATACTGGGCATGATCCATTGCTGTTTACAAATACTGAGCCAAAGAATGTGTTAAAGAGGTTGGCTTTAATTGTGTGATAGTTGTAGTCTTTACCATTTGGTTCTTTTAAGGGTGGAATAGACCTTGAATCTTTTAGTTTGTTGTTCACAAAACTGTAGAAAACGCGGGTGGAATTGGTGCATAGAAGGTTTTCCTCTTGTTTAGTGTGATAATTGGTGCATTCAGTCTTTATCTGGTGGCATACATTTTTGTACCAGCTTTTAAAGTTGGCAACGTGACCAGATTTGTTTTTCCGCCAAAGGGATTTCTTTTTGGATTGGAGCTTCCTTATTGTTATGGGTAATTTGTTTTTTCTGGTTTTGGGAGTTGTTATTGGTACACATAGTTTGATGACTCTTTTGACTTCAAGTAAAAATATGTTGTAATGGTATTCAACAGTGAATAGAATTTGCCAATAAAGAGATGAGAGATTGTTGTCTATAAGATCATAGTTGCCCTTTTTGAAGTTATAATTGGGGATCCTGTTGTTATGGTGATTTTTGTGAGGACATATGTTGAGACAAAAGTCAATCATGCTGTGGTCACTGTTGGAAAATGGTTCATTAATTTGTATTCCATAAATTGAATTAAAACTGTTGCAGAAGATGAGATCGAGGCAGTTGCTAGTTCTAGTATTGTTGGTTACTAGTTGTTCCAGTCCAAGTGTGGTAACGGCATTGTACAGGGTTGTATGAATGGGTTCAGATGTACATTTATTTAGTGTCCAATTTATAAGAGGTAAGTTGAGGTCACCAAGAAAAATGAGAGATGTGGGTAGGAGACAAACCATGTCAGTAGTGAGGTTAGCTTGTTTGCATGAATTATATCATAGTCAGGAGCATGATAGCAAAGTAAGAAGTGGATTGAGATGTTTAAGGACAGTTCACAGATGATGGTCTTGGGAAGAGCAAGCTCTTGTATAATTTGGATCTTGTTTAGATTAAGAGACTTTTTATAGAATATAGCAATTCCACCACCTCTACGGATTTCATGATCTGACTGAAAAACTTGATATTCTCTTGTAGTGGTAATGGAGTCTGGGAAAGATGCATTTAACCATGTCTCACAGAGACTGTCTAAGCTCACTGAGCTTAGAAGGATGAGGAATTCATGCATTTTATTTGCTAAGCTTCTTGCATTAAGTAGTTTGCATTTAAGATAAGAAGTAATGGGTCTGGAGGAAGTAAGGGGCGTGCATCCCTAATGTTGGATGTTTGGGTGATGGATATTGTGATGTGGGTTGAGGCTCTTGCTTTTAATACAGTCAGCATGGTAATCAATGTATAGATTTTTATTACCTAATTCATGTAATCTTTTGAGCTCAGAACGTAGCTCCTAGGATTGTACACGTTTCTGTAAGGTTAGATCAGGGCAAGAATGAAGGTTCTTATGGTTGTTGTTGTTCTTTGCAAGTGAATTTATTGAGAAAGTGAATTTGTGTTTGCTTGTTTCATTTTTGCAAACAACCCTGCAGAGGTGTGGGATCATCAAGCCATCTTTGTTTTTAAGCTCAGGACCAACACAAGAAATATCAAGTATTTCTTCAGGGGAGATGGTTGATGCTTCATTTTCTCTGATGATGTTTCGAACATTAGAGATGTCATCATTGTCATTGACCTCTAGACCAAATAAGATGGCATTTGGTCACTTCTGTTCATGCTCAACAGCTTCTTTGATGAGGATGGGGATATCAATATTTGTAGGATTTGTTGTTTTTTGTGGATTGGGTTTTGGTTGCGGTTGTTGAGTAGAGATATGGTCTGTAGATGTTTGATGTTCATTTTTTAGTGCTGTCTCTTTTTTTTCAAGGTTTGCCAATCTAGTTTGTATAGTGTCCAGGGGTGCTACAATGGTGTCAAGGGATGTTATACGTGTTTCAATGGTATCGACTCTTTCAAACAGGGTAATGTATTTTTCTAGTTTGGGTCTGCATGGCAGACAGAAATATGAAAAAGCATTGGCAGATGCTTTTAGGAATAGAGCCATTTGCTTGGGAAATCCTAAGCAATTATGGTGAGCGTAATTGTTAAAAGAGAACATTTGATGTAATCTTCATTCTCCTTTAAAGATTCCTTACAAATAAGGCAAGAGCAAGAGTCTTGAGGTTCTTTAGTGGGGGTTTCTTTCTTTTTAGGTTGAGGTTTGACATTGGATTGGTTTCCTGGCATGGTGGGTTTGTTGAGATGGTTTGTTGATTAAGTTGTTCAATCAAACAAGGTATTGTGGTAATCAATAAAGTAATATTGTGCCAAACAATCTATTATACTAATCACATTGGTCAATTAATTTAACTAATCAATAAGCACCCTAATAATTAATTACTAATCAATAAACATACTAGTCAATTTATTGTCCTAATCATTAATTGGCACTAAACATACTAATCATACTAATATTCAAAATAGTTAACCAAACTAATCAATAACAACTAGTCTATGATAATCTATAATAATATATTATTCACTAATAATAAATAATTGTAAAAATTAATTAATCATTTAGTAAGATCAGTTAATTAATTAAACAGAGTTATATTGGGAAAAATTAGGGCAGGAAGAGAATAATGGGAGGAAGAGGAGAAGATTTAGCTTGGATGGTCCTGGGAGGTATTGGAAGAGGGCATATATTAGGTTGGAAGTACAGATGAAAGTCTTTTGGCAGAAGGTTACTCTTTACTCATTTCTTCAGATCTTCAGTTAGTAATTTTTGGTAACCAGATCTGCCTTCACATGGATCTTCTTGTCTTCGGGCATATATTAGGCTGAAGATAACTTTGAAAGTTTTTTGGCAGAAGGTTACTCTTCACTCATTACTTCAGATCATCAGCTAGCGATCTTAGGGATTAGGTCTGTCTTCTCATGGATCCCCTTGTCTTTGGTCTTACAAATTAGGCTACTTACAAATTAGCGATCTTACAAATTAGGCTACTGTGTGAATTCGCAGGGCTGCACTCTGAGATCAGGACCTCAGATGTGGGATTTGATGATCACAGATGATCGATGATGTAGGTGGCAGTTTGGGCAGCAGTTTTACTGGAAGGTTAACGCTCCAGGATCAGGCTCTCGGCCGTTGGAAGTTTGGCGGTTGGAGCTCTGCCATTGATTGAGGCTCCAATGTGTTTAGGGCTACAGTGCTGCTTTAGAAATTAGGAGTTTTGGCTCCTCGGGATCTCTGGTGCAGGTGATGGTTTTATAGGTTTTTATATGTGTGAAAGGCTCCAATGTGCTCTGGGCTACAGGGTTTTGAAGGAAACAGTAGCTCTGGGATCCCCAGCACAAGCGGTCCTTCAGGGTGGTCACAAGAATGGCAAGTGCTCCCAAAACCAATCCTCAGTCACAGGATCGGGTGATTTTTGCCAATAACTGATGCAGGTGGTGACCTAACAGAGTCTCTTTTGATTGGGGATGAACAGCAAATCTTCCCATGATCAACTATTTATTTTAATCAGGAAGGGAAATGGTAGGGACCCACTTGCGATCAAATGACCATCGGAGAGAGAGCCTCACCTTGCTAGTTATATGCCGCTATCTTGAAATAGTGTCTTAACTTAAAAAGAAACTTTTGTCTTAATTGTTCTTGCCTTCTGGCAGCTCTGCGTACACACACATTGGTAACAGGCTCCTTCTGTTCCTCTGCTTCGCTGCTGTCAGATTCTGGAGGTTCTAGAGTCAACATAACTCCAGATGACCCTGGCCCCATCTCTGTATTCGATGCAGAACCCTCATCCAAGTCCTCCCCCGACTCCCGGACTGGCCCTTGTTCCTCCACCCTTGTCCAAATCTGCTGCCAGCTCCTCAGGCTGCCAGTGGACCACAATACATAAAAGTGTTAAAGATGGAATAATAAAAGGCTACCCCTTTGGTATTATCTATGTTAATTATCCACAGTATTGTTTCCAGGGGCTCTGGAATACTTTATGCCTTTTGGTGTATCGGCAGATCTCAGTTAATGAGCCATCAACTCCATCACAAAGCAAAATGGTCATTAAGTGTTTCATGTGACTGCATCACTTAATGATGGCAATCCTGGCATTCCAGGTTGTGGTCATTAAGCAAATCACCTATAGTCATTCAAGAAGTTTCACATGATCATGATTTGTGACCTCTTATTAGCTCTTCGCTTGAATTTGCATTTTGGTAGCTGGTTGGGCATGTTGCAAATGGCAATCATATGATCACAGGAGGCTGTGATCTGTATAAATACAGAATGGCTGCCAGGGGCCCAAATCATGATCCAATGATGATGATAGGAGTGGTACAACAGTTTTAAATGTGAGGAATGGCTGTAAATCATTTTTTTCACTGCCATCATAACTTTGAATAATCATTATATGAATGGTTGGTAAGTAAGGACTATCTCTACAGATATATTTATCGAGAGGTTATTAAATTTTCTGTCTTTTTATCTCTTGCCCACTGTTTTTGCCTTTATCTTCCTGCTTTTTGTCCCCTTGTGCCATTTAATTGTCTTTTTCATTGTGTTTTCTTCTGATATTCATATACACACACATCACTATTTTCCAACAGCTGAAATGTGATGTGTGGGTTAAATGGGATAGGGCTTTTTCAATGGTAGCCTGGTTCTGCAGTGTCTTTCTCTGGGGTGCATACTTGGCAGTGATGACACTGTTCTGGCATGCCAAGCGAAAGCAATTTAATTTTTAATCCATGTGTCAGGCTTCGCTTAGCTTGACTACAATTTGGCAGAAACCTCCTAGAAATTTGACACAGCAGGGCTGGAAAGGAACTTTTATTGTACTTCAGGTCTCAAACCTCTTTGAACAGTTGACTGCATTCTGGTAGATGAGAAAAGTGCTCCAATATTATACCTTTCTGAATTTAAAATTGATAGTCTCCTTATCCTGGCGTTTGTCACTATTACTTTATATTTTCCACACTCTGTACTAGGAAGTTGTTGATTATTGAAATTTTCAGTATTCCTGGCCTGGGAAACTATTTCCCAATACATCTTCCCGAATTTGTTGATTTTCAACTTATCTGCTGTTTAGAAAAGTACCTCAGGGTATTTAGTTATGTTTTGTCTTCTTTATAGTTAATGTCGTTTAATGACAGTGGTTTGTTTTGTAAGTGCTTATACTTCTATCTGGGGATCTGAGCCTGTCATAAGCCACTCAGAAGAGTTATAATTGCAATAATATACACACTGGAATATAATGAGCCTTGGAGTTATTTACATAATCTAGAAGGCCTTCTAAGACAGAACAGTTCTCATTGATAATGAAGACAGCAACTTTCAGAATTCTCCCTCCCTGTATTCTTTCCATATTAATACAAGCTACTCCATGAACATGTGTTGGTGTATGTGTGTTTGTATGTGTGTGTGTAGATAGATAAATTAGATAGATAGATAGATAGATAGATAGATAGATAGATAGATAGATAGATAGATAGATAGATAGATAGATAGATAGATAGATAGGGGGAGGGGAAGGGGGAGCAACTGAGGAACCACATGAACAGACTTGCTCTTCTCTACTGACATATTTCCTATTTTTCTAGTGCTCAGTTTTATATCAAGTTTCCTTTTTAGTTACAAATGTTTCAAGGTGTCAGCATATGCCCTGGTAGCATAAAATGAAACTACTCCACACATCCTAAGGAATGGCATATTTTTTCCAAAATAACATAATACTTGTGAGCACAAGGATAAAACAGCCTAATAGTCTGGGAGCATAGGAAAGAGAAGATAACACAAAACAAACGGAACCCCAATGGGACTAGAATGGCCAATATGAAATAAAACCACACAAAATTTCACCATAGTATCTCACTCTGCAGATACAGTTACAGAGCCCAGATAACAATTACTTGTGAACAGTCTGCCAAAGGAAACCAGAATAGATTTGGAAAGAGTGGACAGCTATATTCAGCTTGACTGAGTTTAATCATTGTAACAGTGATGAGCTTAATTTTAGCAAAAAAACCCTGGTATTTCTTTGGAAGATTAAATTATCATATGATCATAGTTGGGGAGTATTTCGTAGCTAGCTGATAGTGAGCGAAGGCATTTTATATAAAGCTGAATGTTTTTTGTCCATGGGCTAAATAATAAATTAGATCTTCCCCAGTATTTCTGCTAAGTAGTAATTGTAATTATAAGGATGATATAATTATTTTTAGTAATCTATATTTTCAACAATGGTCAGAATGACATTGTGACGAAAAATTTTCAGAACAAAAATCTGCTCAGTCAATGTAGGGCTAATTCATAGAATTTCTTAAATTCTATTACGCAGATCAAGAAAATGTATATGGAAGGGCAGCAGGTCACAGACACTCAGTGAGAAGAGGGTCTCAGTGGAAACAACTTTCAAAATACTTACTGAAAACTAGTAAAGCCTGTCTTCAATCTTCCCACTCGATAAGGAACAGTTAAAAATAGAATGGATAGGACTGATGCAGCATGAATACAGCTTTATAAGAATGTGGCTGTTGTGTTGTTGTTGTTAAGGTCATTCTATTACACTAAGAAAATGTTGATTGTGGGCACACTCCTGGTTTCTTCCATCAAATATTTCCATCTAAATGGGAACTAGGAAGCATGCCTTTACCATAAGAACTCGGGCCCAACAGCTTGCCTCTTGAAGTTTGGAAAGCTTCAACCATTTTAGCCTTCCATAAGGATTTAAAAATCTGGCTGTTCCACCAAACATTGGGAGAAAATTAAATAATGGCACATTATCATGGGTTGGTACTAGGTTTTTGCTGTTTTTGCTGTTTTATGTTTTAATTGATTATTTTATAGTTTTTTAAAATGACTTTATATGTCTTTTAATCTTTAATTGGGAGCTGCCCAGAATTGGCTGAAATGTGGGCAGCTATATACATGTTTTAAATAAATAAATACAATAAATTGTAGTGTGTCATGTTGACAACTTTCCCTGTAAGTGACAAATTTGAAAGGAGACTGAAACAGTGATTGCAATCTGTGTGATATGAAAAACGGTGCTGTCTCATAAAATTTGGTTTGGGTTAACTTCTTAATATCTGAAATATGCTGACATTTTTTCCAGCATTATGTAGGACCTCTATGCAGGCATAAGTCAGCTGTCAGGTTGAACTGAAAGAAAAAGCATGCTATAGAAAATACTGCTCTAATAGTCAAAATTCAATTTTCAGGTACAGTTTCATGGCAGAAAGGTTAAATATTTCTATGATTTAGCAGCAATGCCTACAGAAATGTTGACTCAAGAGTTTTCTTCGGTTCAGAAGTTTGTCTCTATATGAGTTTTCTGTCCTAAATGAAACAAAGTGTGAAAAGAAAGGAAAATAGCGTATAATTCTTTAACCATGTCAAAACACTGCTACTCCAAGCTTTTAAACATTTGCCCTCCATCTTCTTCCACCAACTGGTGAATTCATCTTTTATCAACTATTTCTGCTTCCTTTGGCATAAAGTTGCTAAAAACTGGATAGAGCCCTTCAAAATTAGAGTAGTCAATTTCTCATTGCCATCTAATGGCCATCTGGGTTTTTTCAGATGAAATATAATAGCACCATCTTCCCATTGTCTTGGGGAATGAGACCAGCACAGTTAGGTCAGAAGGAAATGGGTGAAGCAAGCCAACTGGGTCTTGAGAGAAGCTTCCAAGCTTGTTTTTTTTTTCCCTCTTGATGACTGCCAGTGCTAATTTAAAAAAAAAAATCTTTTAAAAATTAAATTAATTAAGAAGTCTTTTAAAAACATGATGGCTCAGACAGCCATCATGCTTAAAGACAGCCCAGGTTCCTGACCCTAGTACCACAAGAATGGGTGAGTTCCCATTACTTGCTCCAGCTCCAGCCCAAATAACAGTTCAAAAGCATGCATTCAATTACTACCAAGAAATTGAATGTTCTAGGACATATTAGTTAAAAAAAAAAAAAAAACCAAATCCCATGTTTTGGAAGCTGTGCAAGAAGAAATGTGGGGGGGAGGGGAATATAAAACTTCTACATGTGAAAATCTGTATAGGTTTGATGAATGCACAGCTAACATCACTTTTTATTATAAAAGGGTTTTTTTTTTCCCCACTTGTGGATTTATTTATTTGAAAAAGAAAACCTCCTTATCTTTTTATTAATGTCCTATTCCTATCCTAGGTTGTTTTAATGGCCAAACATATTGCCTGCCCTCATGAACAGTTCTTTTCTAGTTAAATTATAACTAAACTGTCAAGCAATTTGTGAAGTTGTAAATTTAGGCCAACTTTCACACAAACAGATGCACCAAAAGACACAACCAAAGGAACATGGAAAAGTGAAAGAAGTCCAAAGAAAAATCAAACCAAATTTTAAGATTAAAGCTTTAAGAGTGGCGTTGGCGCAGTGGTTAGAATGTAGTACTGCAGGCTACTTCTGCTGATTACTGGCTGCCAGCAGTTTGGTAGTTTAGGTCTTACCAGCTCGAGGTTGACTCATCCTTCCATCCTTCCAAGGTTGGTAAAATGAGGACCCATATTGTTAGGGCAGTATGCTGACTCTGTAAACTGCTTAGAGAGGGCTGTAAAAACACTGAAGCAGTATATAAGTCTAAGTGCTATCGCTATTTACAAATAGAAATTTTAAATCAAGGGTGCACGGAAAGCAGGTTTTCCCCTAAATATCAGCAGCTCCTGTGCTTAACCCATGCATACCAGGTTTTTGATTACGTATCCTTGAATAGAATTTTCCTTCTTAATCCTACCATATGTAGGTGTGTCTCAGTTTCGTTGCTCCTGCACCTGGCAGTCTTTTGGAGTTCTAACTTCAGATGCCAACATTCTTTCGGACTGAACAATGCTGTTGGTCTGTGTTACAGTTTGCTGCACCCAGGGCAAGAATGATGCAGCTAATTTCTGGTTCACCACCATTTTTGTTATTTATATTTTTTATGTATCATCACCCAGGGCAAGAATGATGCATCTAATTTCTGGTTCACCATCATTTTTGTTATTTATATTTTTATGTATCATCAACAAGAATAAAATGCAAAACAGAAAAAAAAAACCCCAGAAAAACAGACATCCAACACTAACAGCAAAAAAAAAAAAAAGAAAGAAAGAAAAATATTGTGTCCAAAAAGGGGAAAATTACCCAAATATCAAATAAGTTTATCAGTTGAACATAAAAAATATCTACCCCGGATGGATGCTGAAATGATTTAAAAAAAAAAAATGGATAAATTTTCCTCTCCTTACATAATGGGTCTACAAATAGTTATAAGTTTTCTCATCCTTATTTAACAAAAAAACTATATTAGATAAAGAAATATTCTAGATGAGGAAATCTCTATGTAATAATCAAATCGACACATTTCATCATAATTTCTGGAACCTACAGAACAAGGTATGATTGTTGTGGGAAGACGTGCCCACCTTTAAAAAGGACCAAATACCTTTGAATTTATTTTTTTTTGCAACACATTTACTTTATTAGTATGCAAAATACAGCGATCACTGGGATCCCAGCCAAAGAATTCGGGAACCCTGAGGGCTGAAGGAATTAGACATTGTATAATTAAAGGGGAGGATTTTAAAATTATCATAAAGTTGTTATGAATAATTAATTTATGACCCAGAGATGCAAGTGCAATAAGTAGAAAACATAGTAGATGGTTCAAGGCCTTGATAAAGGGGTGCCTTTATCCTTTGCATCATGGAAAGTTCCACCACCCATCATTTACATATGAAACAATACCATAACATGCCAAAGTCAACTATTTCTTCACCAATGTGAGTAGATAATCTTTCTCAGACTGTCCCGAGGAAATACTATTTCTAAGTTCAATTATCTTTTCAGTAATTCATCCATTAAAGTTATAGACTTATTGGAAATGTAACACCCACTATTTTGATGTGCGACCATTATAATCATTTTGCTGGCCCATAGTCTGGCTAAATCTTATAGAAACCTAATATAAAGAGAAAAAAAGTAAATGAAATTTAATAAAAGTTTGAACTCTGGTTAAGTTTACACATATATATCACCACATAATAACTTGAATGTTTCTTTCTGGTTCTCTTTCTTGCCACAGGAAAAAGATGTACTTAAAATATTAAGACATACTTAATATTATATTATTGAAGGTCAGTATACTATTCTTTGGAAGTTTGGAGTTTGGAGTCACCATGGTTTATCATATACGCCTCGTTCAATAAGTGAACAAATAATTAAATTGGGATGTTCAAGATAAAAATTTCTGAGAAATGTGGTCGATAAATCTTAGTTTCAGCATCTACACAATAATTTCTTTGTGTAATCACTACTTGCTTGTTGTCATTTTGGCATCAGTTCGATTTATTATAGAGGCCCTGGGCAACAATCTGCATCGCAAACACATCTGGAAAACACCATTGTGAGAAAGGCTGTTCAAGTGAATGTAAATAGCTATGCTTAGATTCCAGATATAAAATCATATTTTTCTGCTTCTTTTCAACAAATATCATCCCTACACTATTACAAATGCTATTTTATTTGTCTGTATGGTTTTGTCTGCAAATAAAAATGAATACAAATAACTAGAACTGTTACTGAAATCCATTTAATTAAATTATTTCAAAATAATGTCAAAGCATGATTACAAGCTATTTCAGATTTGCTGCATTAACTTTAGTTATTTTAGCTACTGACACTTTAAACAGCTTTGCTTTGTATTGGTGAGTGTCATAGCCTTGTGATTTTGTAGATTAATTTCTGGGAATAATACAAAATGAAAATTTTGTTAGAAATATGGTACAGAGTTAGATTCTTAATTAGAATAAGGGTTTCATGCTGAACAGTATTTAAATTATGCAATTAACATAATTAAATAACTAGTTAAATTATATTATTGCAATATCAGTCTTGTGCATTGCATGTAACTATAATTTAAAAAAGCATTTTGGGTGAATCATTGTGTTAAAAACACTAAATCATTCTTATTTGTCTTATGCAATATTAACTCTTTAGATAATGGCAAAAATTATTAAGTTTACAGTTTGGTAATTTTCAAGCAAACTTAGAATGATCTTTATTTAACAAAATAGTAGTTAACAGCAAAATAAGAATAATGACTGTAGGCTTTCATTGCTATTTTTTTTTAACATTCTCCTCAAATCCTATTTAATCCCAAACTTCTTGTTCAGCCAAAATTTTATTTGTCACAAATCAAATCATCTCTACTCAAAAGGTGCTTGATCTTCAGAGAGTGATCACCCGTGCACAATTCTTATAAAGATTATTTTATTCTGGATTTATTTCAGTTTTAGATTGTTTCTGAGTTTGGAATTATATGTTTGTTTGACTTATATAACTGCCCATGTGATGAACCATTTAACTGGACAGCTCACAACCCAATAAAAAGAGTAAGAGCAAAGAAACAATAAATTTATTTAAAATGATACACAAATACTGTATATAGAAAACATTATTTTGATTCTTTAGCAGACTAATTATAACAAAATCAAGCTTTATTTAAATCTTAATGTAATGAAGTGACATTGAACTTTTTTTACTGGTTCCATCTATTCCTTTCTGAAATATTTCCTGCAGCTTGCCACTTCACATTCAACTATTGCCCTCTACCCAGAAGGTGCATCTATCTCCTGCTATATGAAGAATATGCAGGAAGAATACATACATACCTACCTACATACATACCTACCTACGCATGTATACTTAAATGGCTACACTGTTTTATACTTTATCATAACTTGTTTTATGCTTTATCACAAGCATCAAAGATGCAGCTTCCTGTGATAATTAAGCTTCAGCCTGGCTTTTTCAAGGTCATGCTGACTCCAGAGTCAGCCTCACTCCACACAGGCCCTTACTTTAAAAACTACTAAGACAGAGCGCTAAAAGGCATCTGTGCAGCAGAAAAGGTGATAAACAAACAGCATACAGTCAGATTGAGATATGGAGATGTCTGGAGATTGGCAGCTATTATAAGCAGGCAAGAGGACTATTATTCAGCTGCCAGGGCCACAAGCTACAGTAGAAGTTACACCAGGATCTTTGATGGGAACTCTGCGGCAACCAGAAGAGAAACAACCGCACTGAAATAGCACATCACCCTAGTTAATGCAAGATCTTTTGAAAGACACAGAAATTGAATGCTACTTTATTGACTTTGAAATTTATGTTTGAACTATTATAATACTGAGTAAAAAGGACTGAGTACTAAAGACATATTTTCAGAGCAACTTCGCCTAGCAAAGCCTAAAAGGATGGTGTTGATCCAGGGTAAACTTTGCTTTCCAGTCCTTGAAAAACAAAGAACCCTCACACTGCTAAGTAATGGGTAAAACTATTTGCTGTGTTTTTAAAGGATCTTGATAAATAAGGATTGCCGTATGATTTTTCACTTTTTTTTCTCATATCCATGTAATGTCTGTGCCCTTAGGATTTCATATTAATGATCATTTTTATGTTCCATGTATTTTATTTTATTTTGTTCTGGGTTGTAAGTATTAAAAAATGTCAAATATAATGGATTGCCATAGAATTAGTAATGCTGTATTTGCTTTATGCATGGGTTAGTGATAAATTACTATTCTGCATTATACGTAACAATTCCATTTAACTTGTCTTGAGTTGTTCACAAACATTATCCAAGATTAAAAAGTTCTTGTATGGTGCCATATGTTGTTGAGATTTCCCTTTCAACAAATTTTAAACATTCATTGAAATAATTTTGGGATAGATATAAAAAGCTGATGATAATATAAGAACAAAACACCTAGGTATCCAGCTGTGTTTTCTAAATCTAATAGAAATTCTGATACAATTTTGATCTAAAAATATGTGTTATTTATGTAAATTACAACATCTATCAATTCCATCATGAATATAGACCTCAATGTTTTTGCCCATCTCTGGAAACATTTTCATATTTGCATAACAGAAAACTGAATTTTAGCCTTAAGGTTTTTTTAGCAGATTAGAACAATGAATGTGCAATTTAATCTGGCCTACTTTTTAAAGTCAACTTTATTCAATGCAAAAAAACATGAAATATGAAATAATACAAAAGAAAAAATTGGGAGTAAGGAGATCAGAAAGGGGGGAAAGTTAAAAATGATTTTTTTTGCCATGTCCGTCGGCAAGGAAGACCAGGAGGCAGTGACTGGGGTTTCAGCTCTTTATTTAAGCCCCCAGAACTAAACTGGTTCCAAGGGAAAACTTGCGGCTTTTTATTCTCAAGCCGTGGTGGCCGCGGCCAATGGCATCGCTTTGAATCTCCCGCGATTCGTATCCACCAATCGCGGGAGATTCTCAGCGGGCCAATCAGCGCGGCTCGCTAAACCAATCAGATCACCCGCGCTTTGACCAATCAAAACGCGGGGTTTCAATAATTCAAATGAAGGTACAGAACACCCCTCCCCTCTTGGTTTAGTCTTACGGGACTACATCCTGTAGGTAGGCGAGGCTCCGTACTTGCCTACTGGACCTGCGCAGGTCAGTTGCTGGTTGGCTCCTGGCCGGTTCGGTCGGGTTCTCTGTGTCTCTCGGCCTCGTCGATGGAACCGCCTGGTAGGCCTGACTGGGCCGCTTGTCGCAGCTCCCTCCCGGTCTACCAAGGCTGGTTGAGCTGCGGTTCTCACCGCTCCCGCCTGGTCTTTCTGGGCTGGTCGAGCTGGCCTGGCTGCTTCTTCCTGGTGAGGCTTCGAGCTGGCTGCTTGTTGGTGAGTATGGTTGGTTTTCTTCTGGGTTTTGGTTCCCAGGGTATTCCCTCCCCTCTTGGTTTGTGTTAAGGGGATTTTCTGTGTCTGGTTGCGTGTCGGTTGTGTTTCTTGTGGCCGTTCTTGATCTTATTTGATCGATGTGGCATTTCCATGCTCGTCGGTCGGTTGTTTGCAGCCGGTATGAGCGGGGACCTGTCAGTTGGGTTGTGGTTGCTGGTACCTGTTAGGGATAACATTGTTTACCCTAACTGGTTTAGGTAAAATAATAAATATGTAATCATGGTTTATATGTTAAAGTGTCTGCAACTTTAACTGTAGGAATGTAATTAAGGGAGTGGTTGTGAAAGCACTTTAAAAGAAGCAAGACGACAGCTTGCTCTCTCTCTGGCTTTGATGATCCCTGATTGCTGCATGGACTCAAGACTGCTTTGCTCGAATGGGAGAGATAAAAAAAGGACTGATTTGTAAGTGAGCTGACATAGGATATTTTTACACGGAATTTGCTAACTGAATATCCTTGAATGGACTGACTAAATGATACATGACTAATGGACTGTTATTTTGACTATGCTATAAACTCTAAATGGAACAAACTATATTTTTGATAGCACAAGTGTATCTGTTATTTTTACTGTATGTTAATAAACACACAAACTTATCTCACTCATTTATCTGTGTGCCTATCTGACTAACGCTGCACATTCTGTTTAGCTTGTCTCCTTAACCCTGGTTGGGGAACCCAGGCTTAACAATACCCATAGTCGGTCACCCGTTAGGTTCTTTGCGTAGACAGAGTCGCCAGGCACAAAAACCCGGTGCTTGCTGGAGGAGTTTGGGGGTTTTTCCGGGTTGTATGTGGGGTGTAGTCTGTCGAGTGGGGACCTTAATTTCCTCCCCATTTGTAGCTCTGCCGGGCTTTTGTTCGCTGTTGTGTTCGGGGTTATATGTTGGATGAAAAGCATTGTATTTATTTTGTCTTGGATTTCCCCGTGTTTGATTTTCTGGATGGTTTTTTTCGTAAATTGAACCATCCGTTCCGCCCTTCTGTTCGCCGCCGGATGCGCCGGACCTGTCAGTGCGTGTCGGATGCCCCGTTCCGCTAGGAATTTTTCAAATTCCAGCGAGGTGAATTGGGGCCCGTTGTCTGACACGATGACATCCGGGAGGCTGTGGGTTGCGAATAGTCTGCAAAATTCCTTGGCCATGGGCTCTGTGGTGGTGGATTTCATGTTGCTTACCTCCAGCCAGTTGGAGTAAGCATCTACGGTTACCAGGAATGTATGACCCTTGGTGGGCCCATCTATGTGGACCCTAGACCAGGGTCCCCTGGGGGTTTCCCATTCCAGGATCGGTGCCGCGGGAGGGCTCAGTCTGGTTTCCTGGCAGCGTTGACACCTTGCTACCCAGGCCTCAATTTGCTTATCCATCCCTGGCCACCAAGCGTAACTTCTGGCCAGGGCTTTTGTTCTGACTATGCCTGGGTGCCCCTCCTGTAACAACCCCAATACCTTCCCTTGCAGTTTTTCTGGGATAACCACCCTATCTCCTCACAGTACACACCCTTTTTGCAGCAACAGTTCCGTTTGCCAGTTCCGGAATGTTTTGAATGCTTCGTCGTTGTCCTTTTCCGGCCATCCTTTCTCTACCCAATGTAACACCCGCGCCAGACGTTTGTCTTTATTGGTTTCTCGGGCAATGTCTGACGCGGTTATGGGTAGATCGGGCAGAGTCTCTATGCTGAGGGTGCTCGTTGTGGGTGCTGGGTCGGTGTCTAGGTCGGGTAGCGGTGAGCGGCTCAAAGCATCTGCATGGGTAATAGTCTTACCGGGGCGGTGTGTGAGCCGGTAGCTGTAAGCGGCAAGGAATTTGGACCACCTTGTCATCCTGGGCGATAGAATGTTCGGGGTGGCCCGATTTCCTGCCAGGATGCCCAGCAACGGCTTGTGGTCTGTGATGACCATGAAGGTGCGGCCGTAGAGGTACTTGTGGAACCTCTTCACTGCTGCGACGATGGCTAGGGCCTCCTTGTCCAGCTGGCTAT